>ML245485.1:17095-36719 GCA_005239495.1 Nicotiana undulata
GGGGGGGGGGGGGGGGGAACTACCCTATAGGTATTGGGTTGTTTGCACTATTTTGGACAACGAGAAGGACGTGTACACTAGGTGACGAGTGTGTACATGGCTCAAATGTGGAAAATTTTCCGCTTTAGACTCTTAGCTTCTTATGTACATTAAAATAAAGTTGCCTTATCATGTTATATCCTCTATTTCTAAATTCACCCTTACATGCTTTATTTGAAGTTGATTGGTTCATGTCTATCATTTATTACCAAACATACTCTTATATGATTTTATTGAAGTGGTTGCCTCTTTTTTTCCATATTATCCCTTGCATAGTTGAGCTTTCCTTATTTGAATTCATTGTTACATGTTATCTCTTCCATTATTAAGTTGTCCTTATTTGATGTCATTTTTACATGTTATCTCTTCCATTGTTAATTTATCTTCATTTGAAATCGCTGATGCATGTTATCTCTATTATTGTTGAGTTATTCTTATTTGATATCATTGTTACATATTATCGCTCTTATTGTTGAGTTATTCTTATTTGAATCCATTATTGCTTGTTGTGTCTTTCACATTGAGCTCGTCCTTCCATTGTGTTGTTGTAATTCTTCTATTCATTTACTTGCCGTACTCCTATGTTATTATTATTATTTTTGTTGTACGTAGTGTTGTTGATAAAATGGCCATGTGTGATTGTGGTATTGGAATTGTTTTAAGGGAAATGTTGTGACATGTGGGCACATGTGGTGTTGAGTTGTTATATTGTGTTGTTATGTTCTTGACACATATGGTATTGCTGAGAGCATTGATGAGGTGTTCGCACGTGAGTTGCCCGTGCTGTCGTTATCATTGTTTTGCACATGCAGCGTGACAAGGCGGGCTATTTATATTGAGATTGTGCATGTGGCGAGACAATGTGGGATAATTATTATGCGCGTGTGGAGAGACAAGCTGGGCACCTACTTTATTATTGTGCACGTAGCGAGACAAGGGGGCTATGTTGGGGATGATTTGTGATGGTATGGGGCATTGGTATTGATGATATTTGTGCAGTGTTGTGCTTATCTTGCGTTAATCATGCATATTACCGGTTTTGTTGCCATTGTGCCATACGTTGTCTCTGATCTTATTGTTGACTCGAGCTATGATAGTACATTTGCACAACCATATACCGTAATCTATCACCTGATTCGTCCAGGAATATGAACCTTGATGTTTATTGATCTTTTACATGTATTCTTGTATATATTCCTTCTGTGTGTGAGTTGTATTATTGGCATGTGAGCAATATGTTCGGATATGAGATATTGCTATTATTGGCACGTGCGTTGTCCATGCAGATATGAGATATTGTTATTGTAAGCACGTGAGTTGTCCGTGCAGATATGAGGTATTAATGGTATTGGCATGTGAGTCGTTTGTGCATCACGTGTGTTTTCCATGCTGGACTCGTGACTTGGGACTCGCGATTTATGATTATGAGGTATGGTACTTCGGGATTGTAACGACCCGACTGGTCATTTTGCGTATTAGGATCCCGATCCCTTAAATGAAACCTTCCATAGTGGATATTCGTTGTTTATGACTTGCGGGGACGGGTAGCTTGAGATTTGGGGATGTTTAGAGTGCTTTAGGAACACTTGGTTCCTTAAGGTTTGCCTATTTGGCCAAGTTTGACTTCGATCAATATTTTGAGCAAACAACCTCGGAATCAAGTTCTGACAGCTCCAGTAGCTTCGTATGATGATTTCGTACTTGAGCGTATGTTCGGAACGTATTTTCGATGACCTAGGAGCATTTCGGCGCCCAAAATGGAAATCAGGATTTCCTTAAGTTTGAAATTTGGGTTGGAATGTGATTTTATGCTGTCGAGGTCCGAACGGAATTTCGAGACCGGTAATAGTTTCGTTATGTCATTTATGACTTGTCTGCAAAATTTGAGGTCATTCCGAGTAGTATAGGCCCGTTCGGTGCATTGAAGTGAATTCTAGAATTTCAAGTTCTTAAGTTTGATTCAATTTGGTTTTGGGATTGAATTCTGAGTCTCGTTGATGTTTTTCATGTTCCGAGAGTTCGAGCGAATCCGTACATAATTGTTGGCGTCTTTGGACGGGTTCCCGAGGGGCTCAGGTGAGTTTCGGACCCCTCGAAGTTAATTCCAAAACACCAGAATTTTTCTGTCTGGTTTTCTTCAGTGCGATTGCAGGTGCACAGCTGCGATCGCACAAGAGGATTGGAATAGGGGTGGAAAATGACATGTGCGATCGCATAGGGTGAGTTTTTGGACTGGCCCAGATTAGTTCTCTACGATCGCATCCCCTACCCCCGCGATCGCACAATCCTGTTTCCCCTACTCTCCGCGATAGCCAGCCTACAACTGCGATCGCACAATGCTCTTGAGGACCCTGGGCAGTTGGCATGTGCGAACGCACTGCCCCAGCTGTGATCGCACAGTATAAGCAGTTGGGCAGTGTGATTTTAATACGTGATTTGGCATTATTTCACCATTTCCATCTTCTTCCCCAAGCTTTGTGAGAACTTTCAAGAGGAGCCTTTCACCTAGTGTTTGAGGTAAGTCAAATTCTCCCGAACACCTAGTTCTAAACATCAATTCCTAGTTAATCTCTCTTCTAAATTGTCAAATTCATGAAATTGGGTAGTAATTTAGGGCTTTTGGGAAATTTGTGAATTTTCCGTTTAAAGCCACGAATTTAAGTATAAATTACATAATTATGATCCTTAGGCTACGGGTGAGTGATCCCTTCGAGAATTTTCGGAATCCGAGCGTGCGGGCCCGGGGTTGAAATTTCAAAATCCTTCAAGAATGATGAATTTTGGGTTAATAGATTAATTCTTCTTCCTTGATCATGAATTGATTTAATTATGCTATATTTGGCTAGTTGCGAGCCGTCGAGAGTAGATTTCGGATATTCGGGCGCATCCTTGATCCGAGGGGTGATTTCGTCACGAGGTGAGTCTCCTTTCCAACCTCGTAAGGGGGAAACGTCCCCATAGGTTCTTGTTTGTTGTGTGTATAAGTTGTGGGGTCCACGTACGTACCAAGTGACGAGAGTCCGTACGTGGCGACTATATTACTATGTCGGGTAGCCTTAGGATTCACAAGCATGCCTCTATATGCCCTATCTGTATCTTCATATGTGTTATGAGTTGTAATTACTATTGAACAACAACAACAACAACAACTACCCAGTATAGTCCCACAAAGTGGAGCCTAGGAAGGGTAATGCGTACGCAGACCTTACCCCTACCCTATAGGGCAGAGAGGTTGTTTCCAGACGACCCTCGGCTCAAGAAAGTGAGGCAAGAAAAGAAAAGAAAAGAAAAGACAATTCATTAGTAACTTCATCATAAATCGCAGAAATAGTAAACAAGAAAGCATACAATAAATGACATGCAATAATATTAACCTGAAACTACCGACCGGGAGCACAATACAATATGTAAGTCATCTATAGTAAACCCTACCCAACCCTGCCTTTCCCCGAGAGTGAGGTAATAAAGGCTCTAGGATCCCCTACCCTACAATCCTAATGTTAGACCTCCAGACTTTCCTATCAAGGGCCATGTCCTCAGAAATCCGCAATCTCGCCATGTCCTGCCTAATCACCTCTCCCCAATACTTCTTGGGCCGCCCCCGACCTCTACTCGAGCCAACCACCGACAACCACTCACATCTCCTCACCAGAGCTTCAGGGCTTCTCCTACGCACGTGCCCGAACCATCTGAGCCTCGCTTCCCGCATCTTCTCATCCACCGGAGCCACCCCCACCTTTGCCCGAATATCTTCATTCCTAATCCTGTCTATCCTAGTGTGCCCGCACATCCACCTGAGTATCCTCATCTCCGCGACCTTCATCCTCTGAATATGGGAGTTCTTGACCGGCAAGCACTCTGCCCCATACAGCATGGCCGGTCTAACCACAACTCTATAAAACTTACCCTTGAGTATCGGAGGCACTTTCTTGTCACACAAGACTCCTGATGCAAGTCTCCATTTCATCCACCCCGCCCCAATACGATGGGTGAAGTCCTCGCCGATCTCTCCGTCCCCCTGAATCACCGACCCAAGGTACTGAAGTTGTCCCTCTTGGGAATGGCCTGGGATCCAAGCATCACGTCCCTGCCAACTTCACTCGACTCGGCACTAAACTTGCACTCCAGGTATTCCGTCTTAGACCTGCTTAACTTGAATCCCTTAGCCTCAAGGGTCTGTCTCAAGACCTCCAACCTCTCATTAACACCGGCCCTCGACTCGTCAATTAGAACTATGTCATCGGGAAATAACATACACCATGTCACCTCCCCTTGAATATGTTGTGTTAGTGGATCCATCACCAAGGAAAATAGGAATGGGCTAAGAGCAGACCCTTGATGAAGCCCCATAACCACCAAGAAATGCTCTGAGTCACCACCCACCGTCCTAACCCTAGTCTTAGATCCATCATACATGTCCTTAATCGCTCTGATGTAGGCTTTCGGCATGCCCTTCGCCTCTGAACACCTCCATAGCACCTCCCTAGGGACCTTGTCATACGCCTTCTCCAAGTCAATAAACACCATGTGCAGGTCCTTCTTCTTATCCCTGAACTGTTCCACCAATCTCCTAACAAGGTGGATAGCTTCCGTAGTGGAGCGACCCGGCATGAAACCAAACTGGTTTTCGGATATAGACGTCGACCTCCTCACCCTCGCCTTAACCACCCGCTCCTAGACTTTCATGGTATGACTTAGTAGTTTGATACCCCTCTAGTTGTTACAACACTGGATATCCCCTTTGTTCTTATATAAGGGCGCCACTGTACTCCATCTCCACTCCTCCGGCATCCTCTTAGTCTTGAAAATCACGTTGAACAGCCCAGTCAGCCACTCCAATCCTGACCTCCCCACGCATTTCCAGAACTCCACCAGAATTTCGTCCGGCCCGAACGCTCTACCCCTACTCATCCTGCGCAACGCCCCCATCACCTTATCCACCTTAATGCGCCTGCAATACCCAAGATCGCGACGACTCTCCGAATGCCCCAGCTCCCCTAGCTCTATATCCTGATCCCCCTCCTCGTTAAGCAGGCCCTGGAAGTACGACTGCCACCTCTGCCTAATCTGGGACTCCCCCATCAGAACTCTCCCATCCTCGTCCTTGATGCACCTCACTTGGTCTAGATCCCGAGCCTTTTTCTCCCTCGCTTTAGCCAACCGAAACAACTTCATGTCCTTGCCTTTCTCCCCCAATTCCTCGTACATACGTCCAAATGCCGCATTTTTGGCTTCCGTTACCGCCAGCTTCGCCTCCTTCCTCGCCACCTTGTAACTCTCCATGTTCACTCTCCTCTCCTCATCGCTTGTGCTCCCTGCCAACTTAGCGAATGCTACCTTCTTCGCCTCCACTTTTCTCTGGACTACATCGTTCCACCACCACTTGCCTTGATGTCTGCCTGAATAATTCTTAGCTACCCTTAGAACCTCCCTCACCAAGTTTGCCGTCTCGGACCACATAGCGCTCTCGTCCCCAGAACTTCTCCAAGCTCCACTATCAGATAACTTCCTCTCCAACTCCTGGGATTTCTCCTTAGTCAAAGCTCCCCATCTAATCCGCGGTCGGCCCCGAGCATCCCTCCTCTTCGTCTTCACCCAGATGTCAACGTCCATCACCAAGAGTTTTTGGTGAGTCGCGAGGGACTCTCCCGGAATAACCTTGCAATCCTTGCACAACCCTCTATCGCCCCTTCTGAGGAGGAGGTAATCAATATGAGTCCTCACCGCAAAATTTTGAAAAGTAACCAGATGCTTCTCCCTCTTCGGGAAAGACGAGTTCGCAATCAGCAGCTCGAAATCCCTAGCGAAATCAAGCAGCGAAGTGCCTCTTCCGTTCCTAACCCCAATGTCAAAGCCTCCATGCACCTCGCCATAGCCACCAGCAGCAGCCCCAATATGACCGTTAAAGTCCCCTCCAATAACTAACCTCTCAGAATGGGGGATACTACTCACCATCTCGTCCAATCCCTCCCAGAAGCTCCTCTTAACCTCCTCATCCAGGACTATATTGCGGCGCGTAAGCGCTGATAACTTGTAATACTGTTGAAGCGATATGGAAAAGTGAAGTATTATGATTTAAATCCCAGTTGATTACCCGTGATATTTTCATAAGTCCTGTTAAGTTCACTGTTGAGTTGGTACACATTTGTACATATATGTACGCACTTGTTATCGAGTCAGCACACGAGACGCAGGTATGATGCGCGATCATGGGTTAGCTTATCATTATCGAGTCAGCACACGAGTCGCAGGTATGATGCGCGGCCGTGGGTTAGCTTATTATTATCGAGTCAGCACACGAGTCGCATGTATGATTCGCGGTCGTGGGTTAGCTTATGACCTCAGTCCTTATGACCACCCTTATGACTCCGGCCGGTTGTCTTGTCCTGGGATATGTATGATCACTTGAGTTCTGAGTCACTTATAACTGGGCTGTCAGGTATTAGATAAGAGGAGATTCTGGTACTTCGTTGTTCATTCTTCAGTTATTATCTGGACTACATTATTTGCAATGCATTTGATGTTTACTGTTTCACATGCCTATTTCTTTAGCCATACCTTGTCATATATCATATTGCTGGACCTTAGTGAGTATCTAGTCGACCTCTCGTCACTACCCTTTCGAATTTAGACGGGATACTCACTGGGTACATATTTATTTATGTACTCATGCTGCACTTCTTCTTCTGTACTTGACTGTATAGGTCCGGAGGCTGGTACATCTGATTATCAGGCCGGGGCTAGGTACTGACCTGCGTTGATTAGACTTCACGGTGAGTTGCTCTTCCTGGCGATCCCTGGCAGCACTCTGAAGTTTCCTTTTGTCATTTTCCCGTCTATTTCATTCAAACTGTGGATTTGTATATATATTATCCTTGTATATTTAGATAGTTTCCCGTGACGCTCGTGACACTAGTTCCTGGCACACACACGTAGTGCATATTTTGGGTTTTGGGTTGTATATTTCTACATATGCTATCCTTTTGGCTCATGTATCGTCAAGATTTTATTTCATATTAGGCTATTATCATGCTTATAATTGTTTAAAAAGTGGTAGATATTGGAATAATTAATCGAATGGGAAGGGTAACAGTTAGTGTGATTCATGTTGGCTTGCCTAACCCCGTTGTTGGGCGTCATCGCGACCTGAATTAGGATTTGGGTCGTGACAACTTGGTATCAGAGCCTTAGGTTCACGTAGTCTCACGAGTCACGGGCAGACCCAGTAGAGTCTTGTGGATCAGTACGGAGACGTCTGTACTTATCTCCATGAGGTTATAGGGTGTTAAGAAACTCCTCTTCATTCATATCCTCTCCTGCAATCGATGATGTACTCAAATTTGTTCTTCTATTCTCTCACAGATGGTGAGGACGCGTGCATTTCATGTTCCTGATCCGGGAGAGGTTTCTACCCCCGCCGCTCGAGGTCGTGGTAGGGGTAGGGGTAGGGCACCTGCCCGAGGTAGGGGATGAGGGCATCCCAGAGATGTACCAGTCGCACCACCAGAGGACCCTATTATGGAGGAGCGGGACGAGGTACCTCCAGTAGTTCCTGCTCCAGCAGATTTTATGACAACGCCAGGCTTCCAGGATGTCATGGGCCGTATGATGAGGTTCATGGACACAGTGTCCCAGGCTGACCTATTTCCAGCAGATCCTTCCACTTCTCAGCCGGGAGGGGGAGTCCAGATCCCTACCGCTCAGGCCACCGGACAGGCAGCAGCAGCACACCACACTCCGGGTACATGGCCTGTGGGTGGGGTTCAACCTATAGTAGCAGCGCCAGAGCCCAGGCCAGTTGTAGAGGGTGATCAGTAGAAGATGCTAGATAGATGGACCCGACTTCGCCCTCCAGTCTTCGAGGGTGAGCGGGGTGAGGATGCCCAGGATTTCATCGACAGGTGCAGGGACAGACTGCACAACATGAGGATATTGGAGTCGCATGGGGTAGACTTCACTACATTTCAGCTAGAGGGCAGAGCTCGCCGCTGGTGGCAATCATATATCCTTAGCAGGCCAGTAGATTCTCCTCCTATCACCTGGAGTCAGTTTACTTAGCTATTTCTAGACAGATACATTCCACCTTCTGAGAGGGAGGAGCTTCGGGGTCAGTTTAAGCGGTTAGAGCAGGGGCAGATGTTCGTGACTGATTATGAGGCGAGATTTTTAGAGTTATCCTGCCATGCTCTTATGATATTGCCCAATGATGCCGAGAGGCTGCGGCGGTTTGTGGCAGGCTTACATCCAGGTATCAGGACCTCTATGGCTAGAGAGGTAGAGATGGGTACCCTGTACCAGCTTGTAGTCGAGATAGCTCGATGGATCGAGGGATACCGACTGAGGAGCAAGGAGCAGGGTCAGCAGAACAAGAGGGCCCGATTTATAGGTGATTTCAGGGGTGCTCCAGCTAGGGGCAGGGGTCAGTTCGGAGGCGGTCAGTCCAGCAGACCTTCATATGCAGCACCTCCACTACCTCCCAGGGGTGTTCCAGCGAGGCCTCAGTTCAGTGCCATGCCAGAGTGCTCCTACCGTCCTCCAGCCATCCACAGCTCACCCAGTGGTTATTACAATCGTCATAGATCCTCCGGTTCCTATTTCAGTGCTGTGACAGATGATTCTCGTCGCACTCCGGCTATTCGGGACTCTTACCCTTCAGAACAGCAGGAGATGTCACATATGAGGTGCTTCGAGTGTGGGGACTTAGGCCACGTGAGGAGGGATTGTACCAACTATCGGGGCAAGGCCGTGCAGCAGAGTCACCAGCCTATGATTTCAGCACCAGCAGTTCGACCGCCTAAAGGTGGGGGTCAGGTTGGCAAGGGTCGTTCTAGAGGGGGAGGCCAGTCAGGAGGGGGTCAGTCAGCTCCAGCTCATTCTGGGGGAGCTCAATCCTCAGGTGCTTCATCCAGATTCTATGTTATTCCGGCCAGATCAGACGCAGTGGCCTCAGACTCCGTGATTACAGGTATTATTTCAGTATGTGGTAAAGAGGCTTCAGTGTTATTTGATCCAAGGTCTACATACTCATATGTTTCAGCATTATTTGCCAATTTTCTGGATGTTCCTCGTGTGTCCTTGGGTTCTCCCCTATATGTGTCCACTCCCGTGGGCGATTCTATGGTGGTAGACCGGGTCTACCGATCTTGTGTGATTTCTTTCTGTGGGCTTGAGACCAGAGCCGACCTGTTATTGCTCGACATGGTTGATTTCGAGGTTATTTTGGGCATGGACTGGCGATCTCCTCATCATGCTGTGTTGGATTGCCATGCCAAGACAGTTACCTTATCCATGCCTGAGTCACCGAGGTTGGAGTGGAGAGGTTCCTCAGTTAGTGCATTCAGTCAGGTCATCTCCTTTATGAAGGCTCGACATATGGTCGAGAAGGGTTGTTTGACTTACCTTGCTTATGTGCGGGACACCACCGCCGAGTCTCCTACCATTGACTCAGTGCCTGTTGTTCGAGAGTTCCCAGATGTGTTTCCTTCAGATCTTCCAGGCATGCCTTCAGATCGGGACATTGATTTCTGTATTGATTTGGCTCCAGACACTCAGCCTATTTCCATTCCTCCGTATCGTATGGCTCCTAAGGAGATAAATGAGCTGAAGGAGAAGCTTGAGGAGTTGTTGGCCAAGGGGTTCATCAGGCCGAGTGTGTCGCCATGGGGTGCTCCAGTATTGTTTGTGAAGAAGAAAGATGGGTCCATGCAGATGTGCATTGATTACCGCCAGTTAAACAAGGTGACCATCAAGAACAAGTATCCTCTATCGCGCATTAATGATTTGTTTGACCAGTTGCAGGGTGCTCGTGTGTTCTCTAAGATCGACCTGAGATCGGGGTATCACTAGTTGAGGATTCAGGCTTCAGATGTTCCGAAGACTGCATTTCGCACCAGATATGGCGACTATGAGTTTCTAGTGATATCCTTTGGCTTGACTAATGCCCCAGCAACATTTATGGACTTGATGAATAGGGTATTCAGGCCGTATATTGACTCCTTTGTCATTGTCTTCATTGATGATATATTGATCTACTCACGGAGCCTGGGTGAGCACGAGCAGCATTTGAGGATTGTGCTTCAGACCTTGCGAGAGCAGAAGCTATATGCTAAGTTCTCCAAGTGCGAGTTCTGGTTAGAGTCGGTGGAATTTCTGGGGCATGTGGTATCCGGAGAGGGTATCAAGGTTGATCTTCAGAAGATCGAGGCAGTTCAGAGTTGGCCGCGTCCCACTTCACCTTCACAGATCAGGAGTTTTCTGGGTCTAGCAAGCTATTATCACCGATTCGTGGAGGGGTTCTCTTCTATTGAAGCTCCATTGACTAGACTGACTCAGAAGAATGCCCCGTTTCGGTGGTCCGACGAGTGTGAGGCGAGCTTTTAGAAGCTCAAGTCAGCATTGACCTCAGCACCAGTTCTGTCATTGCCTTCCGAGTCTGGGATGTATATTGTGTATTGCGACGCTTCACGCATCGGGTTGGGATGTGTGTTGATGCAGGATGGAAGAATTATTTCTTATGCTTCGCGCCAGCTGAAGGTTCATGAGAAGAATTACCGTGTGCACGACTTGGAGTTGGCGGCGATTGTTCATGCTTTGAAGATATGGCGGCACTACTTGTATGGTGTATCTTGTGAGTTCTACACTGACCACCGCAGTTTGCAGCATTTGTTTAAGCAGAGGGACCTTAATTTGAGGCAGCGGAGATGGCTCGAGTTGTTGAAGGACTATGATATCACTATTCTGTATCACCCGGGTAAGGCAAATGTGGTAGCAGATGCTTTGAGCAGGAGGGCAGCGAGTATGGGTAGCTTGGCCTACATTGCAGCTGAGGAGAGACCTTTAGCCTTGGACATTCAGTCCTTGGCCAATCGCCTGGTGAGATTGGACCTTTCGGAGCCTCGTCGAGTTCTAGCTCATGTGGTTTCTCAGTCTTCATTATTAGGAGAGATTAAGGCTCGACAGTTTGATGATCCATGTCTGGATCAGCTTCGGGATACAGTGGTCCAGGGCAGGGCCAAGGAGGTTACCTTGGGCGAGGATGGTGTTCTGAGACTCCAGGGTCGATTGTGTGTTCCTGATATTGATGGCTTGAGGGGGGGATTTCAGCAGAGGCGCACAGCTCTCGGTATTCTGTTCATCCAGGGGCGACAAAGATGTACTGGGATTTGAAGCAGCATTACTGGTGGAGGCGGATGAATAAGGACATTGTGTAGTATGTGGATAGATGTCTTAATTAACAGCAGGTTAAGTATGAGCATCAGAGGCCAGGAGGCTTGTTTCAGCAGATGCCCATTTCTGAGTGGAAGTGGGAGCGCATCACTATGGACTTCGTGGTTGGGTTGCCTCGGACTTTGCGGAAGGTTGACGCGGTTTGGGTCATTGTGGATAGATTGACCAAATCGGTGCATTTCATTCCTGTGGCTACTACCTACACTACAGAGAGGCTGGCTCAGATCTACATTCGAGAGATAGTCCGGTTGCATGGTGTGCCGGTGTCTATTATATCAGATCGAGGTCCTCAGTTCACTTCGCACTTCTGGAGAGCTTTGCACAGTGAGATGGGCACTCAGATAGACCTCAGTTCAGCATTTCACCCTCATACCGATGGCCAGTCAGAGCGCATGGTTAAGATATTGGAAGATATGCTCAGGGCGTGTGTGATTGACTTTGGGGGTCAGTGGGACCAGTTCTTGCCTTTGGCGGAGTTTGCATACAATAATAGTTATCAGTCCAACATCGAGATGGATCCATTTGAGACTTTATATGGTCGGCGGTGTCGTTCTCCTATCGGGTGGTTTGAGCCTGGCGAGGCCAAGTTATACAGCACAGATCTGGTAAGAGATGCTCTGGAGAGAGTGAAGATAATTTAGGAGAGGCTCCGCACAGCACAGTCTAGGCAGAAGAGTTACGCAGATCAGCGGGCGCGTGATGTAGCATTCATGGAGGGGGATAAGGTTATGCTGAAGGTTTCGCCGATAAAGGGTATTATGAGATTCGGGAAGAAGGGCAAGCTGAGCCCCAGGTTTATTGGCCTTTTTGAGGTTTTGAAGCGGGTTGGAGAGGTTGCTTATGAGCTTGCTCTACCTCCAGCCTTATCAGGAGTTCATCCGGATCTCCACGTATCCATGCTTCGGAGGTATCACGCTGAATTTCCTCACGTGGTTGATTACAACACTATTCAGTTAGATGAGAAGTTAGACTACGAGGAGGAGCCAGTTGCTATTGTTGATAGGCAGGACCGCCAGTTGAGGTTCAAGAGGGTTTCGACAGTAAAGGTCCAGTGGAGGGGCCAACCAGCTGAGGAGGCGTCTTGGCAGTCTGAGGAGGACATGCGGGGCAGATACCCACAACTATTCAGCACTTCAGGTACGATTCTAGACCCGTTTGAGGACGAACGTTCGTTTAAGAGGGGGAGAATATAACGACCCGACCGGTCGTTTTGCGTATTAGGATCTCGATCCCTTAAACGAAACCTTCCATAGCGGTTATTCGTTCTTTATGACTTGCGGGGACGGGTAGCTCGGGATTTGGGGATGTTTAGAGTGCTTTAGGAACACTTGGTTCCTTAAGGTTGGCCTATTTGGCCAAGTTTGACTTCGGTCAACATTTTGAGCAAACGACCTCGAAATCGAGTTCTGACAACTCCAGTAGCTCCGTATGATGATTTCGAACTTGGGCGTATGTTCGGAACGGGTTTTCGATGACCAGGGAGCATTTCGGTGCCCAAAATGGAAATCAGGATTTCCTTAAGTTTGAAATTTGGGTTGGAACGTGATTTTATGCTATCGAGGTCCAAAAGGAATTTCGAGACCGGTAATAGTTCCGTTATGTCATTTATGACTTGTCTGCAAAATTTGAGGTCATTCCGAGTAGTATAGGCATGTTCGGTGCATTGAAGTGAATTCTAGAATTTCAAGTTCTTAAGTTTGATTCAATTTGGTTTTGGGATTGAATTCTGAGTCTCGTTGATGTTTTTCATGTTTCGAGAGTTCGAACGAGTCCGTATCATGAATACAGACTTGTTGGCGTCTTTGGACGGGGTCCCGAGGGGCTCGGGTGAGTTTCGGACCCCTCGGAGTTAATTCCAAAACACCAGAATTTTTCTGTCTGGTTTTCTTCAGTGCGATTGCAGGTGCACAGTTACGATCGCACAAGAGGATTAGAACAGGGGTGGAAAATGACCTGTGCGATCGCACAGGTCTATCCGCGATCGCACAGGGTGAGTTTTTGGACTAGCCCAGATTAGTTCTCTGCGATCGCAGCCCCTACCCCCACGATCGCACAAGCCTGTTTCCCCTACTCTCCGCGATCGCCAGCCTACAGTTGCGATCGCACAGTGCTCTTGAGGACCCTGGGCAGTTGGCATGTGCGAACGCACTGCCCCAGCTGCGATCGCACAGTATAAGCAGCTGTGCAGTGTGATTTTAATACGGGATTTGGCATTATTTCACCATTTCCATTTTCTTCCCCAAGCTTTGTGAGAACTTTCAAGAGGAGCCTTTCACCTAGTGTTTGAGGTAAGTAAAATTCTCCCTAACACCTAGTTCTAAACATCAATTCCTAGTTAATCTCTCTTCTAAATTGTCAAATTCATGAAATTGGGTAGTAATTTAGGGATTTTGGGAAATTTGTGAATTTTCCATTTAAAGACACGAATTTAAGTATAAATTACATAATTATGATCCTTAGGCTACGGGTGAGTGATCCCTTCGAGAATTTTCGGAATCCGAGCGTGCGGGCCCGGGGTTGAAATTTTAAAATCCTTCAAGAATGATGAATTTTGGGTTAATAGATTAATTCTTCTTCCTTGATCATGAATTGATGTAATTATGCTATATTTGGCTAGTTGCGAGCCTTCGAGAGTAGATTTCGGAGATTCGGGCGCATCCTTGATCCGAGGGGTGATTTCGTCGTGAGGTGAGTCTCATTTCCAACCTCGTAAGGGGGAAACGTCCCCGTAGGTTCTTGTTTACTGTGTGTATAAGTTGTGGGGGCCACGTACGTACCAAGTGACGAGAGTCCGTACGTGGCGACTATATTACTATGTCGTGTAGCCTTAGGATTCACAAGCATGCCTCTATATGCCTTATTTGTACCTTCATATGTATTATGAGTGTTAATTACTGTTGAAGCGATATGGAAAAGTGAAGTATTATGATTTAAATCCCAGTTGATTACCCGTGGTATTTGCATAAGTCCTGTTAAGTTCACTGTTGAGTTGGTACACATTTGTACATATATGTACGCACTTGTTATCGAGTCAACATACGAGTCGCAGGTATGATGCGCGATCGTGGGTCAGCTTATCATTATCGAGTCAGCACACGAGTCGCAGGTATGATGCGCGATCGTGGGTCAGCTTATCATTATCGAGTCAGCACACGAGTCGCAGGTATGATGCGCGGCCTTGGGTTAGCTTATTATTATCGAGTCAGCACACGAGTCGCAGGTATGATTCACGATCGTGGGTTAGCTTATGACCTCAGTTCTTATGACCACCCTTATGACTCCGGCCGGTTGTCTTTTCCTGGGATATGTATGATCACTTGAGTTCTTCGATGGTACTTCGCTGTTCATTCTGGTACTTCGCTGTTCATTCTGGCTGTCAGGTATTAGTTAAGAGGAGATTCTGGTACTTCGTTGTTCATTCTTCAGTTATTATCTGGACTACATTATTTGCAATGCATTTGTTGTTTACTGTTTCACATGCCTATTGCTTTAGCCATACCTTGTCATATATCATATTGCTGGACCTTAGTGAGTATCTAGTCGACCTCTCGTCACTACCCCTTCGAGTTTAGATGGGATACTCACTGGGTACATATTTATTTATGTACTCATGCTGCACTTCTTCTTCTGTACTTAACTGTACAGGTTCGGAGGCTGGTACATCTGATTATCAGGCCGGGGCTAGGTACTGACCTGCGTTGATTAGACTTCACGGTGAGCTGCTCTTCCTGGCGATCCCTGGCAGCACTCTGAAGTTTCCTTTTGTCATTTTCCCGTTTATTTCATTCAGACTGTGGATTTGTATATATATTATCCTTGTATATTTAGATAGTCGCCCATGACGCTCGTGACACTAGTTCCTGGCACACACACGTAGTGCATATTTTGGGTTTTGGGCTGTATATTTCTACATATTCTATCCTTTTGGCTCATGTATCGTCACGATTTTATTTCATATCAGGCTATTATCATGCTTATAATTGTTTAAAAAGTGATAGATGTTGGAATAATTAATTGAATGGGAAGGGTAACACTTAGTGTGATCTATGTTGGCTTGCCTAACCCCGCTGTTGGGCGCCATCGCGACCTGAATTAGGATTTGGGTCGTGATAGGGATAATTCTTATATAAACCTTGTGTGCGATAGATTGATTAACAGGTTGTTGCTTGTTTTTCCTTACTTGGTTTCAATGGACTTAAAGTGTATTCTGCTCACATTACTGCATTATTACATGTTTGCTCCTTGTTGCTAATTGTTGCTTTCGATTTTCAATTGCAAGTACTGTATTGTTATTTTGACCATGTTTAACTTTATATTGATATTGTACCCTGTTAGTTTTGTATTCATACTTGTACATGTTATTATGTCTAATAGGTGTCTTGACTTTTCCTCATCACTATTCCATCGAGGTTAGTCTAGATACTTACTGGGTACCACTGTGGTGTACTCGTGCTACGCTTGTTGCACATTGTTGTACAGATCTTGGTACTTCGGAGCGCGCTGGTCATTAGGTAGCTGATTGCGAGTTGCGTCGGAGACTTCAAGGTATACCTGCCATTGCATTCGCAGGCCTCAGAGTCACCTTCGCAAGTTTACTTTGTATTGTTTATTTCTATTCTGGAACCGTTGTACTTGGGGATTATCTAGTGAACTAAGTAGATCTTATGACTTGTACTATCGGTTTTGGGATATTATATTGTTCATCTACTTTGGATTGTTGGCTTTGTATTAAAAAATTCGGTTCACGTTTAATAATTAACTGGTATAAATCTGTTGTTAACTCTCTATATGCGTTGGATCTGTCAACCAAATAGAAAGGGGCGAGATTTGCACAAAAGGGATTTTTTCATGCCGCTATTTAAATATTGTCTCCAGTTTAGATATTTGTATGGGACTGACCATGTTAAGTATAATGAAAAAATTCTGGATACCTCTAATTCAGCAAGTGAGAATATCATTTGTAGTTTCAATAGATGATATTGCTAGTTCCGCTTAAAATAAGAGTAAAATTATAGACAAAACTTTATCCAACTTAAAACTAAACAGTCTATGCACATGATTCATTACTATATATCATGCTTACATTATTAGATTCTTTTTGTTTCTAACCAATTTGTTGCAATTCCAGATCTTAAGGGCAATCCTCCTTCAGGAAAGGACTCTATTGATAAATCGATAAAAAAATTCCACTGCTTCGCGCAGTTAGGCACAGAGGCCTCTGCATGTTTGGCAATGCCTCGCAACGTTTTGGGTGGCAAAGGAGTGCTGTCTCCTGCCCTCTGCCTTTTGTGCTCTACTTCGCCATTTTTTTATACCACTTTGCACAACTTCTCTCCACTTCATGTTCCAATGTTCCTACACATAAAACCAATTCAATTACGGAGATTTCAGTTGCTTGTCCAGGCATCACAATGCAGCAAACTAAATTCTAAAATGAGAATGTCCAAGAGGATTCTCAATTTATAGAGAAACAAGCTATGTTAGAAATTTACATGAATATACGAACAGACATCTCATTCAGCAAATCAAAAATCTAAGAGAAGACACCGTACGTAGAAAGACACTCTCATTTGTTCTCATATATCAAAAAACACAGTGTTGGATGTACTAATCACAAGTAGTTAATGTTGTGATTTTAGAAAATATGCAAGCAGCAAGAAAGTTGAAAAATATGCACTTGTTGGGATCGAAATAACATGGTGCATGAGGAAACTAACAATACAAAACTTGATGAACGATAAATCATGACGACAAAAGAAAAATATACTAAACTAAGCATAATAGTTGATAATTGTTTGATCAATTGATCTACATATGATAAAACTAATATAAAAGAAAAAAAAACTATCGAGAGAAAAATTTCCCCCTAAACAAAACTCTTTAATGACTACATTGCGGATGCTCTTTGTTGTTTTTTTTTGTGAGAAGTAGAGGTCCTTATTTATAGATGTGCAAAACTTGTCTTCCAAGAAAAGGATAAGACATATTAAGGAGATTTAATCCTTTTAGGAGTCTTTTTCCATTCCTTCAAGAAAAATGAGTCCTAATAGAATTAGAAATTCAGGGCAAAATCCTAACAATCTCCCCTTGACCTGAATTTTCTTGACAAAGTTGATTCATCTTCTTCACATAATCTTCATCACTGCTGCTTGCCATGATTAAAATCGGTATAGGTTGAAAATCTTGGTATTGGTTAAAAGAAGCTCAAGTATGGGTTAAGAGGAGCCCACGTGTTAAGAATAAACATGGGTTAAAAAGAAGTTCATGCATTAAAAAGAAGCATGAGTTAAAACTGGCATTGGAACTCATGCGTTGCAAGTAGGCATGACTTAAAACTGGTATTGGTTAAAACTGGCCAAAATATGGGTTAGAAAGAGTTTTTTTTTCAATAAAGATGCAGCAACATGCGTTTTGAATACAATTGTGATTGTAAATTTCTCTCCACATGTAGCATGTTGAATAAATCTTCATATTCGTCTTGATCTAGACACGCATTGAATGTGTCTTCAACCTCGTTCAACCATTGACTCTGAACCATTGGCTCTGATACCACTTGTTGTGATTTTAGAAAATATGCAAGCAGCAAGAAAGTTGAAAAATATGCACTTGTTGGGATCGAAATAACATGGTGCATGAGGAAACTAACAATACAAAACTTGATGAACGATAAATCATGGCGACAAAAGAAAAATATACTAAACTAAGCATAATAGTTGATAATTGTTTGATCAATTGATCTACATATGATAAAACTAATTAAAAAAAATAAAAAAAAAACTATCGAGAGAAAAATCTCCCCCTAAACAAAACTCTTTAATGACTACATTGTGGATGCTCTTTGTTGTTTTTTTTTGTGAGAAGTAGAGGTCCTTTTTTATAGATGTGCAAAACTTGTCTTCCAAGAAAAGGATAAGACATATTAAGGAGATTTAATCCTTTTAGGAGTCTTTTTCATTCCTTCAAGAAAAATGAGTCCTAATAGAATTAGAAATTTAGGGCAAAATCCTAACAGTTAAAAGCTTCATAAAAGCAAAACAGAGTGACTGAGTACATATACATCTTTTATTCACCCCTCGGCAATAATAATATTAAGAAATTATCCAACATATATCTCACTAAAGTCTCTTAATTCTTATAGATTTTCAGAGCATTTACCAATTCGCTCTAAACGTTGACGTCCAAATATTCAGTTTTCTCAATAATTATGTGGTCTTTTGCTTTCCATTGGTCAAAATATCAAGTGAAGAAATTTCTATATGTCATTGTTAAGAAGCAATTTTTAATGCTAAATAAGTTAGAAGAAGAAATCAACATCAAGGGAGCCAAGTAGAACATCAATTTTAAATACTCTAGAGATTTGAAAAATGACAAGATTCATCAGTATTACCAAATCAAATGCATTCAGTGTTTTCAAAGTCAAAAAGCTCTAAAAAGCACTTTAGGTTTCAGTTAAAAAATGGCGCAATGCAAGAAAATATATATGGAATTCAAGAGGAAAGTAACAAATTGGTTCAAATTGTTTTTCTTACTAATACACTTATTTGCCGATTATATTTATAGTCTAGCATTGCTCCATTCAAGATAAAATTCATGGGCAATAAGGGGCATGTCTTGGTGCCTTGTCTACACTGAAGCGCAACTCAAGTGAGGGGGAAGCGCCCTCCCTGAGATTTTCTGAGCTTCACGGCTTAAGTGTGCTTTAAATGAGCCTTTGACAACACAGAATGCAGTGCCGTTAGAAACTCAAGGATCAAAGAACAAAGTACTATTTCATGCAAAAGAAAAGAGATTGAGATCTTCCTTCAAATTTTTTTTTTGTTTGCCGAGCGTAATGTAGTCTTCTTACAAGGAATTTATGAACAACGAGGAGAGGATTGAACAACTGCAGCAATGACAATGTGTCAAGTTATCTACACAGCGAATAGCAGCAATAAACGCGTACTGCATCATATTTTGAGCAGCTTATATGCATCAACCAAAAATAGAATATGGATCTTTTTCAGTTATGCTATAACTTTTCTATTCAGAAGACAACAAACTACTACCAGTACAAATATAAAGATCTTGGTAACTGAAACATGAGTAAATCGCTATTTGTTATCTAACCTTGAAGTTATCCCGAGTAGCATAGCATATGCTTCCTTGCCTTTCCCCTAGTTCTGAGGTTAAGTAATGGAAATAATTTGTTCATAATCTCCAAAGTAATCAGCTTAATGTTATATCTTCAGTCCAAATCTTTGAATATTCAAAACAAAAGACAGATATTTTTAACTATTGTGCTAAAGATCCAGATACTGACTGTTATAACTCTGTATTTGTAAAACAATTCTGGAAATAATAAAATAAATAAACAGAAATG
>ML245490.1:0-26689 GCA_005239495.1 Nicotiana undulata
TGGTGCGGGATGTTTCTCCCAGCGTAGTTGATTGAGGCTATCATCGTTGTTTTGCGGAAGAATTTTATGTCATCTCAGCTCAGTAGCTGTATTTCTGAGAACTTTGCGGCCATGCTCAGGTGGTTATGAAACTTACGATTGGTTATGGCGCGATGTTGATATGAGGATAGAACGTTTGCCCATGTGTTGGGGTGATGAACGGTTTGAACGGAGGTCTTCTCAGAGTGTGATTTCGAGATTTCAGTATTTTTGTTCCGGCGGAGGAAAAGCATTTGGATTATAAATGATCAGGTTTTGGGCTGATAAAATAGTAAGGATTGGTGTTTTCAAGTGAGGTGGAGTACTCACCTGTAATAAGCTATCGTCGCCTTTGATCAAATGGAAATGTGTTAAGTTCACCGATGTTATAGCTATTCGGTTGCGTTGGGTTGGAGTGTTGTGAATTAGTGTTGAAGAAGCGGCCGTCGGAGGTCGTGGGGTGTTGTGGTTCCGTATTGAATAAGCACTTTTAATGAAGGCGGCTCGAGGAAGATGATCTTCGTAAAGATTTAAAGTTGAGGGGATCTATCGGTTTAAGAGCTACGGAGAATGGTATTGAATTGAGGCAGCAAGTGGGCACCATTCGACGGAGGAAGATATGTGAGAAGTGTTGGGCGGTGCTGCCAATTCTAAAAGATCAGGTGTAAGGAGAGGAAGTCAAGTAACTCTTGAGGGAATACGTTGGACCAAGTGGGAGAGCGGCAGCATAGTGGTGAATCAGAAGATGTAGTAGTGCAGTTAGTAGATGTCCAGGAGGAGCGGACGAATTTGTAAGGTTGGTAAATGGGTACATGCTCAGGATGGGGGGTCTTGGTATTGTAGAAAGAGTGAAGCATAGCGTAATGGTAGGTTCCAGTTGGCTAGTTTCCTCGGGTGGGTTGTCTTCTGTGAGTAGGTTAGCGCTTGTAGGGTTGGTAAGTTCTGTGCGGAGTCCTAGTGGCTAGTCGGTAGGAGGTAGAATGTGTGAATGGTGTTAGAAAATTCAAATATTTAAGGGGGGCTAACAGGAGAATTCGGAGAATTGGATGGATTAGTGGAACAAGGTCATGTCAACAAAGGAGAAAGGATCTCAGCAGGGTCTAGAGAGGTGCAAGAAGTAGCTTCGGGCTAAGTGGGGGAGTCCCACCACCTGCAGTTGGGTCGTAGGATTGTGCTCTCATGGGATTGCGGATTTGTCGGCGTATCGGCAAGATGTTACAACTAAGAGAAAGGAGTGAGGCGGTAATTGAGCATGGCATGTGATAAAAATGTGCAAAGTTGGTCCTATTGGACCAGGACTAGGCTTTGGAAAATTTAGAATTTGTGCTTAAGGCATAGGCAAGTTGTAAGGGAAGTGACTCAGTCACGTGCTTCATTGAGAGCATATTCATGTGCTAGAAGATCCTTGGAGTTGATTGTATTCGGGGTCCGTCAGAGTGGGTGACTCTCAGTAGCGGTCCTAGTGAATTTGAAAGCTAGAGACTGTGGTGTTTAAGGGTTTTAAGAAGCAGTGTGATTGAGAATCGAACTTTTGCAGTATAATCTCTGAGAAGAAGGAAAATAGTTGGAGTATTCTATGCTATTTTCAGCAAGCCGGATAGTGTTGGAGGAGTGAGAGAAATAAACTCCGGGTTGTAGAAAGATTATCAGGAGGTTGTGAAACGGGTTGCGGGATTTAGGCAACATGGTTTCGTGAATCAAGGTCACTCAGAATGAGTGAGGGTTGAGTTGCTATGAGTTGAAAGAAGTTACTATTATTCTGAGGCAATTAAAGATGATTAAAAGAAGATGGATTGGTTAGCCATGATGGAACGGCGCCTGTACAGTAGTGATCAGTTCCTTCGGTGTGATTGAGTATGTGTATGGGTTGCACATATATGTGTGGGGCTTGTCGGCCGTCGTAATAGATTTCAGTTTGACGCATTCAAGTGCTATGGCCTGTCTGGTGTAGGCGAATCCCGGAAGGTTATGGTGGTTTAGTCCACTACTTAAGGATTTACATGTATTGTGATGGTGAGAACTCACTTGTGTGTTATGAGAAAAAAGTGGGTTATTATGGACCCAGATAAAGCTATCAACCTAGTTCAGTGCGAGCAAAATCGGCTTGGGGTGTGTGAATTGATTTAGATAGGACTATGGGCTTCATGTGAGTAAGATATGTTCATTTCGGTATAGCACTCCGCAAGAAGGGGTGTTAGAAATTCAGACGTTGTCCTATCTTCGTCGAATTCTTGTGATATTATGATTGTGCCGTGCGAGTGTGAAACGGCTTGATAAATTCTTATGTGTTGAGATTCCGCGTAGTGATGGGGTTATGCGATCTAGATGTCTCTTGAGATTTAGATTATATAACGCACCTCATTTGTGCTAGGGTTTTGTAGCATATGTCTCTATCAGTCTCCTCAGAATGGTATTATGCACTTAGCTTGCCTATGGCTGGTGTTCAGTAATGTGTAATAGCGAGCAATTTAGCTCCATGTGTGTGTCTTCTTATGTGAGTTTCCTGATAGGATTAGGTGGCACGCCGCCACGTGTATACTATTTGAATCAGGTTGCATGCTGCATCCACGTGATGCTGAGTGCGGTTCCCTATAACTATTTTCTTGTATTTTGCTTCCTGTATTCTGCGGAAGTTCATATTAGCTACGTGAGTCGAGTAGTCCCTTCCTGAGTCATGTCTTATGTATCATGTTCGAGTTGTGGCATTGGCGCGTTGTGGCATCATCTGAGGCTTTTGGTCATATGTGGAGTGACTTATTGACTGGGCAATTCATACTGGGTGAGACGAGACTATTGGATCAGGGATCAGTGCGATAAGATTTGGGGAAGTATATTAAAGAACAAATACAGATATTTTGTTAGTAATGAGATGATGATCTAAGTCAAGAGAAAAGATGTCAATGTTTGGTTAACTCTGCAGTTGGTTAGGAATTTCTGCACATCTCCTCTGTTGTGGCGATATCGGAAGCGTTATAGCAAAATGTATGAATGTATCTTATAAGGTGCCTTGAGAGCATCAAAGTCGCAAAATTATGGCTATTAAGGTCCAGGGAGCATCATTATGGTCAGATAATGGATCAGGCGGTGTATGGTGCTGATTCAGCAAAGGCATGCAGTTGTGTTTTGGTGCCTCGTATGGTAGTTGATTCGGTGTTCAAATATTAGAAACAGGCCTGGCAGAGAATTTCAGGTGTTGGAACTAAGTTCAGAGCTTATTGTATGAATAAAGAAGGATATCTTCATATTTGATCAAGCTTATGTGCTCAACTGGGTTGTGGCAGCATGAGCAGGTGCACGAGGTGTTAAACAGTGATTTCAGATAACTCCAAAGTAGTTCTTGGCACGTTCGAGGATGAATGTCTGTTTAAGTGGGGGAGAATGTAACGACCCGACTGGTCGTTTCGAGCTCTAGCGCGTAGTTCAGCGATTGGAAGTCTTGAACAACTTAATTTCAGGTATATTGACTTGTGCGTATGGTCGGAATTGAAATTTAGGAAGATCGGAGTTAAATTGAAAGGAAAAATATTCATTTCAGAAGCCTTAAGTTGAAGAAATTGAGTAAGACTGGAATTTTGGGTAAACGACCTCGGAATCAGGATCTGAATATTCCAGCAGGTTCGTATGATGATTTCGGACTTGGGTGTATGTCCGGATCGGGTTTTGGATGACCCGGGAGTGTTTCGGGGTATATTATGGAAGACAACATCTTGGAAGGATTTCATAAATTTGGGTTGTAAGGCATCTCAGTGTTATAGATGTCCGTTCGGGATTTCGATTCTAGGAATAGCTTCGTATGGTGATTCTGGAGTTGGGAGCGCGATCGGAAGTTAATTCGGATGTCCGTAGGTTATTTTGAAGCTATTTGGCTAAAGTTAGAAATTTGAAGGTTTTTGAGAAATTCGGCCGGAAGAGGAAATTTTAATACCGGGGTCAGAATATGATTCCAGAAGTTGGAGCAGGTCCGTAATGTCGAATATGACTTGTGTGCAAAATTTGAGGTCAATCGGACGTGATTTGATAGGTTTCGGCATCGGATGTGAAAGTTGGAATTTTCAAAGTTCATAAAGTTGAAATTTAGTGCGATTCGTGATTTTGGTGTTGTTTGATGTGATTTGAAGCTTCAAACAAGTTCGTGGGATGTTGTGGGACTGAGTCGTGTGATTGGACGGGGTCCCGGGGGGTCTCGGGTGTGTTTCGGGGTGGTTTCGGGCCATTTTTCTCTACTTTGTTGCTGCTGTCATCTGATGTTTATGGTGTACTGTGCGATCGCATCCCTTGTAGTGCGATCACGGAGGAGAAAATGGGAGGGATGATTTTTGGTCTGTGCGATTGCGGCCTCAGTGGTGCGATCGCGGAGAAGGATTTGGAGGGAGCTGGAAAAGGGCATGTGCGATCGCAGGCATGCTTGTGCGATCGCATAGAAGAAATGTTCTGCTGTACTGACTCGACTTCGGAGGCTCATATCCCACAATCTATAAGTAATTTTGAGATTATGTAAAAATGAAAGTTGTAGTCCTTTGTGTCTAGTTTCTAGAAATATAAACCATTTAGCATTTGGATATGTCTACTAAAAGATATGGCTGTTACACTAAAGGGTATCCGGAAAGATGAAGAAGATATTTGTGTTACACAGGGCTGACTTTGGAAGTGAAAGTTCTATATCTTGAAGTCTAGTTTTCAGAACATTAAACCATTTGTCATTTGGAGTTTTGTGCAAAACGTTATGACTATTCTACTAGAGGATGTCCGGGAGGCTGGGCATTTTTTCTCCGCGATCGCGAAGAGAAAATATTGGGCTGGAAAATTGTACTTCGCGATCGCGAAGCATTTTTCGCGATCGCACTGAGTAAATACCTGGGCAGACTGTTTAAAAATTGGGATTTTGGCCATTTCATCAATTCCTTCACTTGGTTGGGGCGATTTTGGAGGATTCCAAAGGGCGATTTTCATCAAGCATCAAGAGATAAGACATTTCTACTTATTTCCAAGTTAAATACAAGATTATTATACGGATTTAACATGAAAATTTGTGGGAAAATTGGGAATTTTGAAGAAAACCTAGAAATTTGGTAAATTGGATATTAGCCACGAATTGAGCATGAATATTTGAGTAAATTGTATATTTGAACTAGTAAAGCTATGGGTAGAGTTTATCTTCAAGAAATTTCGGAATCCGGGCACGTGGGCTCGAGGGCATTTTGGTCATTTCATTGAGCGGAATTGGGAAATTATATAATCTGAATTTTTAGCAAGCGATTGAGTATATTTTCATTGGTTTATCATCATTTGGGTAGTTTTGGAGCGTTGTGCATCGATTGGAGTCGTTGGAAGGGCTTGAAAGTCGTTTATGTAAATTTCGGAGCGAGGTAATCTCCTTTCTAACTTTGTGAGTGGGAATTGTCCCCATAGGTGAATTAAATGAATATATGACATTATTTGTGGGGGGCTACGTACGTACGAGGTGACGGGAGTCCGTGCGTAGCTACTGTTATGCCATGTCCGGGTAGTCTAGGACCCACTAGCATGCCTTACGTGTTGTTCATGTGATTCTATCCTAAAATTTGACCGATAATTATATTAAATTGGTAATCTTTTTCCCTAAAGAGGTTATAATATACCCTTCTAAACTATTTGGAAAGAGGATTGAATTCCCCGTGGAATATTGTGACTCTGGCAAGGTTATTTTACTGAATATTGTTAAATTTGGAAAAAGCGAATTTCCAGAAAATGTTTTAAATACTATATTCATGTTCAATTAAGGAGAATTGTATCACTTCTATGAGAAACTGTTTTTCTTGGATAAAATATGGATTCTTTTATGTGAATACGTGTACGTATGAGCACCTGAGTCGCAGGTATGATTCGCGAGCAGGCTAGCCGTATTATTTTTATTATGTTGACTGCGTCGCATGATCGATTCGCGAGCGGGGAAAATAGATGCATCTATGGTTTGGGCCGTTCGACCCTTCGACAGTGCATAGTTTATTTTTGTTGGTCCACGCCGTTCGACCCTCGGCATATTTGTTGCGCATGATAAATGTGCGTATTTTCCTGTGAATCATACTTGTTTATTGGCCTGAGTATATTTTGAGTTGCCAGTTTAAAAGAAAGAGAATTTCTATGAAATGTTTTGGATTAAATTAATATTTATTGACGTTTCTAATCTCAGATTATTGATTAATTGGTTATGATTCTCATGTTTAGCTCCACACTTAGGTTATGCTAGAGTGACCTATAGCAAGTTTCAAATTTGACCACTCGTCCCTACCTCTCTGAGGTTAGGCGAGATACTTACTGGGTACACGTTGTTTTCGTACTCATACTACACTTCTGTGCATTTTGTTGCACATGTGCCCTCTTTGGAGTGTGATTGACTTGGAGACTTAGACGAGCTGCACTATCCGGAGACGACCCCCAGCTGGCAGAGTTTCCCTATATGTATTGTATTTTCACTTTAAAATTTCTTGTCCAATTTGTATTTCGGGCAAGTTTTGTAGTATTTGTATAAAATTCTTAGAAGTTGCTCATATACTTGTGACACCGGGTTCTGGGATGTATTCGGATTGTATTTTTATTAAATTTGAAAATGGACTGTTGCTTTACTTAATGGATTTCTATCTAGTTACTAATTATTAAAATGAAAAGTAACGATTTCGAAAATGTAAAACAGAGATTTATTTCAACAAATAAATGATTGGCTTGCCTGACAGTGGTGTCCGGCGCCATCACGACCTTACTTGTGGGTGAGGGATTACATTCGAAGTTTTGACTGAATTATTGGAGTTGTTAGCTAAAGTCTGAGGTAGATACTATTGTAGTGTGAGTTACTAGTATCCTTTCTGTGTTGTGGTTTCCGACATATGACTTGTGTTTTTGTCCATTCGTCTGTGTTTTACTATGCTACTCCATAGTTGTTTTGCTGCATTTCCTTCCGTGTTGTAGTTGTTCCGTCGTTCACTATTTCGTGTAGTCATTGGACAGATTACATATTTTTGTCATTTCCTGTATATATGTCTGTCTCATTTATTATACCAGTGGGTGTCTTGACTAGTCCTCGTCACTACTCCACCGAGGTTAGCCTTGATACTTACCGGGCACCGCTATGGTGTGCTCATACTACTCTTCTGCACATTTTTGTGTGCATCTCATAGGTTGTTCGCATAGCAGTTGATCGGTAGCTAGATGCGCGGTTGCCGTTGTGGAGACTCGAGGCAAACCGTTTCAGCATTCGGGGTTTCTGACTCATCCTCTTACAAATAGTACTTATACACTGTTGTATTCATTCCGGATAGTGGTATTTAGAGAATGTTAACGTAGATTTCCTTAAAGCTTATGACTTGTACTTACCGGGTTTTGGGATGTTATGTAATGTATAGAGATTTTATCGTGAAGCATTCAAAGGTTTCAATATTGTTTATTTATGTTTACTGATGTTAGGCTTACCTAGTCCCTAAGACTAGGTGCCATCACGATACTCAACGGAGGGAAATTTGGGGTCGTGACAAGTTGGTATCAAAGCTCTAGGTTCATAGGTGTTACGAGTCATAAGCGAGTTTAGTAGAGTCTTGCGGATCGGTACAGAGACGTGAGTACTTATCTTCGAGAGGCTACAGAACTATTAGGACAATTTCACTTCCTTTATTTCTATCTTGCGAGTTCATTGATCTTAAACTTTGAAATTTATCGTTCCATTCTATCACTGAAGGTGAGGACACGAGCTGCTGTTCCTAAATATGTTACCCCGAAGCAAATGTCGCAAGGGTCAGAGACATAGGCCAATGAGGAGCAAGTGCCACAGTTAAGATGACTACCAGAGCAGCCGTTGAGTTGCCAGTAGTTCTAGTTGGGAGACAGGTACTGGAGGTGTCTGCTGCTGCCCAGGACTTCAGGAGGCCTGAGCGCAGTTTGAGTATAATTGGTACATTGGCTCAGGCAGGATTGATTCTAGTGCACCAGCTACCCGCGGATTAGGGGAGGAGTTCAGACTCCCGCAGCCTACACTCCAGAGCAGCAAGATTATGTTGGTCAGGTTCCAGTGTTCATGACAGCACAACATGTGGTTTCAGTTCAGCCCGTGGTTAGGGCAACAACATCGGAGGGAGAACACCTTGGAATTTATAGGTACAGGAAGTACCACCCTCCTACTTTCAGTGGATTGGCGACGGGTGCTACCAGGGCTCTCTAGGGAAATGTCACTGCATTCTTCGTACTTCGGGTATTCTAGAGACGAGCGGGATTGCTTTTGTCACGTCTCAAGTTAAGAGTAGTGGGTTTGTCAGTGGTGGCGGGCATATGAGTTGGGGTAACCTGGCCGAGTCAGCTTCACTAGCATGGATTCAGGCTTCAGAGATGTTTTGAGGGAGGTTTCACCTTAGTTCCTTCGGGATGTACGATGCGCGGAGTTTGAGCAGTTGCATCAGGGCGCTATGTCACTATTGGAGTATGCCGTCAGAGTTAGTGAGTTGGCCAGATATGCCCCTCGCTTGCTGTCGCGCTCCCTTTTTCTATCGCACGGGTTAGGTACGGAGAGATCGGGTTAAGACATTATGGACAACTCCTTTAAAGGAAAATGAAGAGTCGCCACCTAACGATTTTAGCGGTGCGTTAGGGCACCTAGAGTTGATAACTCGTAGACTAGTTTGCATTACCAGAGAATGGGTAAGGGCTTGATATTATCCCAAGGGGAAGGTGTTAGGCAACCCTCAGGATCCACAACTATGGGTCCCAGCCAATAAGTTTTGTGAATTTGGACGGTAAGCAAGTAACAAATAAGGTTCAAATATGAGGGGATTTAAAACAAGTATGAAAATCTTTAAAGGCTTTGAATAACATAAAACATTTGAAAAGAAGTGTCCTAGGTTTAAGGTAATACAGATCACTTCAATGCAATACCCGGTATGTCACACCTCGGGGAGGTGTCTACACGTGGTATTAGCGCACCGGTCATCATATCCGTATTCTACCCTTCCTACCCCGTAAAGGTTATTTAAACGCGTGTTGGTCACGAATGCTTATTGCGTGCCGTTACCCGTCCCATCCTATAAGTCCTGGAGGGTGATTAGGACCACTAATCCTACAATGTGAGTGCTAGGATCGGCATCCTAGGTTTAAAGGACAAAATACTAGGCGACAAGAAAAACAGGTAGAACACATGTAGTAGGATCACATAGGGAAAGTAATAGGCTCATAGGTCCTTCCGCAATTAAGCACGTAAGTGGCACGTCTCAAACACAATTAAAGTCTCAAAGGACGGTTTGAAAACAAGCATTATTGAGTTGAAAATCAGTAGGTTTCAATAGTTTAGTAAAAGGATATGTTTTTAAAAAAAACTTAGTAATGAAAAGCAAAGGGTTCAGTTAAGACTGAGCAATTCAAAAGGATGATTGATTTTCAAAAATGCAATAGTTTAGAGACAGCAGTAAGAATTAAGAGTGCGTAGCAGTTTAAAGCTTTCAAACAAAAGAGAAGAATAACTTTTAGAAAAATCAGTAAATTGAGCAGGAGTGCGTTCATTTGAAATTCAATAATCCAAAAAGTGAGTATAAAAATCCAGTAGTTCATAGGACTTTATCACATCGTTTTTAGAAAATGGTTTAGCAAGTATTCAGAAATAGAACAACTTTATATAATGAAGTAACTCTGAAAAAAACTTAACAGTTTGAAGATAGGATAGGAATCAGAAATCCTGAAGTCAGTAATGAGAAGTAAGAAATCGCTCAATTTCAAGATTGTTTTAAAAGCAGCACATGAGTTTAGTAAAAATAGAGTGGATTCCAAGAAAGTAGAATCAGAGTTTGGGAAATTCCAAAAGAGGCAGATTAACCCAACATAGTAGATCTGATTTTAATTACGCATTAGGCCTAAAGTTTTCCTAGGCGTCGTATATTTGCCTAAAGGTGAACATGCTTACTTTGACTCTGTTTTAAAAGACATAAGTGATGATACATTTGCAAAAACGTTTTGACCATATTTTAGTGAGGTTATTATATTAGAGACAAGTTAACTAAGCGTTCAAGTTCTTACGAATAAAAATCCTACTGGCAGGATATTTGATGCACATAGGAATACCTAGAAGACATGATTTCTAGATGCTATGATCATGAAAATGAAGTAAGACCTTATAACAGTTTTTTATTACTTGATATAATTATTAACTGTGATCATGGCTTGCAAAATGAGTGAAATAGACATGCTGAAAAATAAAAGAACCTAAGCAGGATTTCTAATGCATGAGATGTGTGTCCTACACAGGTTATCAATTTCACATGTAAGTAAGAAAACCCTATAAGCATGTTTTCTACCCATTACTAGACTAAGCATGCATGGTCCCCTCCCATATTCTCTATCCAGCCCCAATTATTTGTTTACAAATTATTACAAACCAAGAATAAATGAATTACAATAATTTCAAAAGAAAAATAAGAAGCTATTCTATAGAGATCCTTCAAACAGGCCTAACCTTCCAGCCTCACCCCTGTTGAACCTCATAGCCTTACACGGCTTGGGTGCGGCAAAGCTCCCAAAGCTCCTTATAAGGGCCCTGGCCAATACCAGCACCCAGCAGATGCCCATGGTCAAACAAGTGCAGTGTAGAGTACCCTTACCTCAGTGTCTCAAGGTTCAGAGGGAACTCATGGTCCCTAAGCGATGCACACACTGAGGGGGGTGGAACCTAAAGGTCTAGGAATTGTGAAAGTGCTTTTTGAAAAGGAGTTTTAAGTTTGAAAAGAAGTTTTGAAGTCACATAGTTTCAGGAAAACACATAAGGACTAATGTTAAAACAACAAAGAGTCCTAACTCAGTAGGATACCAAGGAACAATCACAAACAGGGAAAGGGGTTCAGGGGACAAATAAGGGTGATAGTATGTAATAAGTTTAGGTACAGATTCAACCCATAGAGATACCAAATAGTACACAGCTGCTACACAATCATATAGGAGATAATAAGCAGATAGGAAGAATGGGGAACAACAACAGTATAGGACATGATAAGCTACAAAAAACAACACAGGATGAAATTAAACTAGAAGAAGAAGAGAGATCACATAAGGGATTAGATATGCTAGTGACAGGATAAGCAGTAGAGCCACAAATAGAAGCACAAAAGAAAGAGCAGGAACCTTAAGCAAAAATTGAAGCATATTGTTTGGAGTGCAATAATATTAACTAGGACATCCAGTGATGCAAGTAAAGAGCAGCAAATAGCACAGTATTAGCCTTGGCATAGCAGCCGGCTAATAGTAAGCAGCAAAGAGTAACGATAGAGACAAGAGAGAGAGCCAAGAGAAACAGAACACAAGAGAGTAGTATAGAGAATTGAGCAAATGTTCGACTGCCCAATGTTAGACTCCCGTTATGCAAAGGAGAAGGGAGTACTTATAATGCTGAAAACGAGTAAACAAATAAGACAAGGAACAATGGATTAACACAAGTATGGGAATAGTGTCCAATTAGTATCAATTAGGGATATGGACTCCCTTAATTAAGGAAACAAGTTCAAACGGACACAATCTAAGCTAAATAAGGAAAAAGAATCATTGTAAAACTTATTTTACTACATGCAATTAAAGAAGTCTGTATTAACATAAAAATAGGGCAGTGTACCAATTTTAACTTCTAAAAAAAGGTTCAAAGAGATACGCTTGAAAATCACAGAGAATCAGTAATAAACAAGGAAAGTATCACATAGATAAGGAAGCAATTCAAAATCATAGGCATATGGCATATATCACGAGTAATTACACAGAATCAGTGTAACAATCATGTGAAAGATCAATAACGAGCAATCAGACTCGATAAATAACAGGTATTGAGCAAAAACAGTCAAATCATGAGAACAATTTTGAGCAGGAAACATAAAGCACATAGACCACACACGAAACCCAGAATATTCATGAAAGACATGCAAACATGTCAAACTAGTAAGCATAGAAGTTGAAGGCAAAAAGTCATAAACTAGGTTTCAATTAAGGATATAGGATTTCAGCAAAGAATCAAACAAAGTAGAAAAACCTCGAGTAAACAAACGAACATAAGAAGAGTCGTAAAATAAAACCAAGGGATCAGGATTTAAAATCGTTTAAGAGGGGTTCGAAGAATCTTAGTTCTTAGAAAACGAAAATCATTCGAAGAATACCAGGTTTTTTAAGAAACAAAAATGGATGAAAATCGCTGAGATAAACGCAGATCTTAAGGGAAATTGAAAGGTTAGAACTAGGATTTCAGAGAGAACCCATAGATAACTGAAAAACCTGGTGTAATACTGAGAGAGGGTGGTAGCCGGAACACCACAGGGTTGATCCTCGCCGGAGAAGGCTGGAAACGCCCAGACAGGAGCCTCCATGGCTGTTCTGGCATGGTCGAAGTCTCAAAGGGCCTCAGAGACAAGGTGACAGGAGAACATAGCTTCATGGTGGTAGGTGGTTGAAGGGATGAGCCTAGGAGTGGCCGGAGATGAGGGTGAAAGCAATCGGAGAAGAAGGAGACCCCAGATAGTTCTAGAGAGAACTGGGAGCGTAGGGGTTGAGGAGAGAGAGAGAGGGAGATGGAAATGAGAGACGGGGAGGGGGGTAGGTTAGATTAATTATGGTAACCAATAATCTGGGCCGTTGATCTCGTTTGATCAACGGTTAAGATTGAATGGGGATTGGGCCGGGTATAATGGGGTTTGGGTTTGGGTATTTCAATTGGGTTAATGGGTCGTAATTGGGTTAATTGATTGGGTGGGTTTGGATTAAAATCAGGCTAGAAATGAAATGAAATGTGGTCAGTTATTAAATACCCATGAAAATAGATAATTAATTAAGTAAAATAGCTAAATATCGTATAAAATGAAATTAAGTTAAAAATAAGTATAATTACAGTAATTAGACAATATAAAAAATATAAAGGGCATGAAATCTGATTTTAATGGTATAAAATGACTAATTAGGCTATAACCGCAAAACAATTGTAATTGCAATTAAATAGTACTCAATTGGTCAATTTATGAAATAAGTAAAATTTAATAAGTAAAAAGTGATTATCAATGACATATTAAATTGGAAAACATTTGAGACTTATTTAAAGCGTAATTTATGAATTATAAAAATACGAAAATAATAAATAAATAGGGAATAATTCAAATAAAAATGTGTAAAACTTAGGAAAAATATTCATTATTACAAAGAGTGATTTTGAAAGTTTATATGCAAGTTTAAAATAATTTTGAGGAAAAATTGGGTATCAACACTTGGTTGCTTCAATTAGGAGACGAGTCTGTAGATTCATTGAGGGATACATGCATGATATTGGTTCAGCAGGACTCGAGAGTTAGAGTAGGATGCCTAATTTCAGCAGGTAGTAGGGATCGCTCACTGGTTAGGGAGCATGTGGGGCCGGGAGAGAGAGGTCAAACGAGATTAGGAGAGAGAGTTTTGGGAGGCGAGGAGGCCTCGTAGACCGGAGTAATCTACTGGTCCTTATTATGGAACCAAGGTACGTCACGGTAGAGGTTCTGTGGGCCAGCCAGTTCAGTTTTCATTACGAGCCTCGCATGGGCTTTCAGGTGCGCATGGGTCTCATAGTACTCGCATTGTTCAGTTTCCACAGCCACGTCGGCAGAGGGGTTGTTTTGAGTGTGGAGATGTTAGCCACAGGGTGAGAGATTGTTCCAGGGTTCAGGCAGGTGTGTTGTAGCACGGTATTCAGGTGAGTGGAGGGCTCCCAAGAGGGGGAGGCCTGACCCGTTGATGTGTTTCATATAGTAGGCTGGAGGCCGTTGTGCCAGGTATTATCACACAAGTATGATTTTATGTGTTACAGAGGGGCTCCAATTTAATTTCTTTATAGTTCTGCTGGGCAGGACGAGTTCCCTTATTGTTGTTTCATTTATGAGTGACTTTCATGTTTTGCACTCTATTTTCGTGTCTGCTCCTGTTGGAAGATTCTATGAGTAGTAGCCCGTGTCTATCATTGTTTTATTCATCCTTTCTAGTGGTGAAACTGGAATTGAGTCCTTGTTGTCCTTCGTGGTAAGCTTTATGTGATTTTCCTAAGTATTTTGTTTACGAGTTGTGATTTGATACTCCATCGAGAAGTGAGTTCAGTTAGCGTTATGATTTTATCAGCTAGGATGAAATAGATGAGTAATTTCAATTGGTATGATATATTATCGGTATGTGATTAAGAGTTGAGGGCGTGGTCCTCGTGATATTTGTGATTCGATATGTTTGGACAGGGCTGAGTACCGCGGGGGAAGTTTTATCAGGAGGGGAATCCTTGTGATTTGTTCATATGCTTTGCTTCTTCCTTGTTATATTGCTTTTGGTAAGTCAACATTGATAGAGAGTTATGACTATGGGCTTGTTTGATAGTTCCTTTATATGTTTCTATATTCATATTCAGTCATTTTTATGTGCTTTTTTAGCTTTAGCTTGCGGGATGTGCGCCTGGTGGTGTTAGTTGTGGCTTGGTAATTCGGGTGTAACGACCCGATCGGTCTTTTTGAGCTCTAGTACGTCGTTCAGTGGTTGGAAGTCATGAACAACTTCATTTCATGTATTATGACTTGTGCGTATGGTCAGAGTTGAAATTCAGGAAGTTCGGAGTTAGATTGAAAGGGAAAATTCTCATTTCGGAAGCCTTAAGTTGGAAGAATCGGCTAAGACTAGAATGTGGAGTAAACGACCTCGGAATCAGGATCTGAAGGTTCCAGCAGGTTCGTATGATGATTTAGTACTTGGGCGTATGTCCGAATCGGTTTTTGGATAACCCGGGAGCGTTTCGGCGTATATTGTGGAAGTCAGCATTTTTCAAGGAATTTCCTAAGTTTGGCTTGAAGCGCATTTCACATATATTGATGTCCCTTTGGGATTTCGAGTCTGGGAATAGCTTCGTATGGTGATTTTGGAGTTGGGAGCGCGATCAGAAGTTAATTCGGATGTCCGGAGGTCAGATTGAAGTCATTTGGCTAATGATAGAAATTTGAAGGTTTTTGAAGAATCCGACCGGAAGTGGAAATTTTGATATCAGGGTCGGAATGCGATTCCAGAAGTTGGAGCGGGCCCATAATGTCAAATACGACTTGTGTGAAAAATTTGGGGTCAATCGGATATGATTTGATGGGTTTCGACGTCGGATGTAGAAGTTTGTAATTCTAAGTTCTTAAAGATTTGGATTGGAGAGCGATTCACCATTTCGGTGTTCTTTGATGTGAGTTGAGGACACAAGCAAGTCTGTGTCATGTTTTGGGACAGATTGGTGTAATTGGACGGGGTCCCGGGGGCCTCGGGTGGATTCTGGGTGGTTAACGGATCAAATTTGGAGTTAAAGAAGAGCTGAAGTTGCTGTCATCTAGTGTGACCGCACCTGCGAGTCTTTGGCCACAGTGCGGAGCCGCAGGTGAGAGTTTTGGGCTAGAGCTGAGGAGGCCGCAGGTGCGATAGTTTTGTCGCACCTGCGGAAGCACAGGTGCGAGCAAGAGACCGCAAGTGCGGAAATAAGGCCTGGGCAGAATGTTTTTAAGCGAGAATCATGTCATTTCTCCTCCTATTTTCATTTGGTATGGGTGATTTTAAGCATCTTCAAGGAGGGATTTCCGTCATAGATCACAAGGTAAGTAATTTCTTCACGTTTTTGAGTTAAATACAAGATCGTTACATGGATTAGATATGAGAAATTAAGGAAAATTTTGTGAATTTTGAAGGAAACCTAGAAATTGGGTAATTTGGATTATAGACACGAATTGAGTATGAGTATTTTAGTAAATTGTATATGTGAACTAGTAAAGTTATGGGTAGAATTTATCTTCGAGAAATTTCCAAATCCGGGCATGTAGGCCCGAGGGAATTTTTGTCAACTCATTGAGCGGAGTTGGGAAATTGTATAATTTGAATTTGTTACAAGTATTAGAGTGAATTTTCATTGCTTTTCCCGTCATTTGGTAGTTTTGGGACGGTGTGCATCCATTGGAGTCGTCGGAAGGGCTTGGAAGCCGGTTGTGAAGTTTCGGAGCGAAGTAAGTCTCCTTTCTAACTTTGTGAGGGGGAATTGTCCCCCTAGGTGAACTAATTAAATATGTGTTACTACTTGTGGGGGCTACGTACGCATGAGGTGACGGGAGTCCGTGCGTAGCTACTGGTATGCTATGTCCGGGTAGTCTAGGACCCACGAGCATGCCTTGTTGTCCTTGTGATTTTATCAATGATATTAGCCTGGTGAGATGATCGAGTTAGTAATTGAATACTTAAAAGGTTAGAGCTTATTTTCCTTAATCAATCAAGAAGAGAATGGATCCTTCCTTGCATAATTGTGTTCTAGGTGAATCAGTGATATTTAAAACCTGTTCAAACTCGACAAATAAATTTCCAGAAATGATTTAAACACTATCTTCATGTTTACCTAAAGAGAATTTTATCATTTTCTTGAGAAGTTGTTTCTTGATAAAAATGGGGATTATTATGTGATTATGTGTACCTATGAGCACCTGAGTCGCAGGTATGATTCGCGAGTAGGTTAGCCTTATTATTATTATGTTGACCGCGTCGCATGATCGATTCGTGAGTGGGGAAAATAGATGCATGTATGGTTCGAGCCGTTCGATCGTCGGCAGTGCAGAGTTTATTATTGTTGGTCCGCGTCGTTCGACCCTCGGCATTCTTGATTGCGCATGATATATGCTGCGCATTTCCTGTGATTTATACATGATATATACACATTATATACCACTCGTGATTTGAATTGTTAAATTGTCTTAAGGACGTAAATTGTTAAATGAAACGACGGAACCCGAGAAATTTATAAATTATGGAAACAGTTGATCCCCCATGTCATTATTTGTTATTCATTTATTCAATGTTAATAACCATGTTGATATCCTTCATATATTATATTGTGTGGACTTATAACAAGTATATAATTCGACCTCTCGTGACTACCTCTCTGAGGTTAGGCGGGATACTTATTGAGTACACGTTGTTTTCGTACTCATGCTACACTTGCTGTGCATTTTGTTGCACAAGTACTTTCATAGCGATGAGGCTGGTTTGGAGACTTAGGCGAGCTGCATCATTTGGAGGCGATCCGCAGCCGGCAGAGTCTTCCTCTATGTATTATATTTATTCTATTTTATTTTAAGGTCCTTGTCCAACCTGTATTTCGGACAAGCTTTTTAGTATTTTTTAAAATTCCTAGAAATTACTCATGTACTTGTGACACCGGGTTCTGGGATATGTTTGGGTTGCATTTTTATTAAATTGGAAAAATGGACTGTTGTTTTTACTTAATGTATTTCTATCTAGTTAGTATGTATTAATGTGAAAAGTAACGATTTTGAAAATGTTAAAACAAGAATTTATTTCAACTATTTAATGATTGGCTTGCCTGACAGTGGCGTCCGGCGCCATCACGACCTTATGGATTTTGGGTCGTGATAACATGGTATCAGAGCGCTAGGTTCCTTTAGGTCTCACGAGTCATGATCAAGTCTAGTAGAGTCTTGCAGATCGGTACGGAGACATCTGTACTTATCTTCGAGAGGCTACATGGCTGTTAGGAGTACTTCCCTTCTTGATTCCTCATCGTGCGATTTGATTCCCCTAAAGCTTATGCCTATAGTTCTTCCTACTCAATCTTACGTGTCGCGAAGCGCTTGTTATGAATCGGGAATTAAAGGAATTGTAATGGTGCTACATATATGGTGTGTGATGTTTTCCGTACATAGTTGTTTGTGCTGTTGTTGTCGCCCTGCAGAAGATTATTATGTTGTTTCAGCTCAATAGCTGTGTTTCTGGGAGCCTCGAGGCTATGCTCAGGTTGTTGAGATGCTTACGATTGGTTATCGCGCGGCGTTGTTATGATGATAAAATGCTTTCCCATATGTCGGGGTAATGGATTGTTTGAAGGGAGGTCTCCTCAGAGTGTGATTTCGAGATTTCAGTATTTTAATTCCGGCAGAGGAAAGGCATTTGAATTATGAATGGTCTGGTTTGAGTTGAGAAAGTAGTAAGGCTTGGTGTCTTCAAGTGAGGTGGATTATTTACCTGTGATGTGACATCGCCGTCATTGATCGAATGTAATGCGTTAAGTTCGTCAGTGCCATGGTTTCTTCGGTTGCATTGGGTTAGAGTGTCGTGAAGTAGTATTGAAGAAGCGGTTGTCAGGGATCGTGATGTGGGGTGGTTCAGAATTGAATAGTTATTTTTAATAAAGGCAACTCAAGAAAGATGATCTTCGGAGAGTTTGAAGTCGTGATGATCTGCTGGTTCAAGAGCTACAGAGAATGATATTGAATTGAGGCCGCAATGGAGAAGCATGCAATGAAGGAAGACAGGTGAGAAATGTCAGGTGGCGCCTAAATCTCTAAAATGGCAGGCATGAGAGACGGAAGTCAGGTAGTTTCTTAAGGGAATGAGTTTAACAAGTGGGAGAGTGGCAGCGTAGCACATGAGTCCAGTGGTAAGACAACTGCCTATTTGGGGGGAAAGTTTGGAGTGATTTGAGGGTCTTAGTGGATGGTGATTGGGTCTACAAACTTAAGTTGAAATGTGGGTTATTTCGGCAAAAGGTGGGATACAACGAAGATGAGTTATTAGGACGAAGAAAGATGCAATATGGCAGTGGATTGGAAGATGTGGTAGCGCATTTAGTAGATGTCCATGAGGAGCGGACGGACATGCAAGGTTAGTGAATGAGAGCAGGCTTAGAATGGGATAGTGATGTTGTAGAGGGTGTGCATCGGAGCGTTGTTGGACGGTGTCAGTTGGTGATTTCCACAGGTGGGTTATCTCCTGGGAATAGGTTAGCGGCTGTGTGGTTTGCAAGTTTCTGCAAGGAATCATAGTGGCTATTCAGTAGAAGGCAGAATGTGTGAATGGAGCTAGAGAATTTGAGTATTAAGGGGAATGCTAACAGGAGAATTCGGGAGAATTGGACGGATCGGTTGAGCAAGATCATGTTAACAAAGGAGAAAGAATCTCAGCAGGGTCTAGAGTGGTGCAAGGATGTAGCCTCGGGCTATGTGGGGGAGTCCCACCACCTGCAGTTGGGTTGTAGGATCGTGTTCTCATGGGGTGCGAATTGTCAGCGTATTGGAAAGTTGTTTCAGCTAAGGGAAAGGAGTAAAAGGGTGATTTTGCATGGGATTTGATGAATGTGTGCAAGAGTTTGCCCTGTTGGACCAGTGATTAGGCTTAGAAAGAGTCGGAATTTATGCTTAAGCCATAGGCAAGTTGTAAGGGTAGTGACTCAGTCACGTGCTTTGTTGAAAGCATGTTCATGTTCTAGAAGAGCCTTGGAGTTGATTGTATTCGAGGCCAGTCAGAGTGGGTGACTCTCAGCTGTGGTCCTAATAAATTTGGAAGTTAGAGAATGCGGTGTTTAAGGGTTTCGAGCAGCAGTATGATTAAGAATCGAGCTTTTGCAGCGTAATTTCTGAGAAAGGGAAAATGGTTAGAGTGTTCTATGTTATCTTTAGAATGCAGGATAGTATTGGAGGAGTGAGAGAAATAAACTCCGGGTTGTAGAAAGTTTACCAGGAGGGTATGAGACGGGTTGCGGTATTTAGGCAGCATGGTCTCGTGAATCAAGGTCACTCGAGATGAGTGAGGGTTGAGTTTACTATGAGTTGAAGGAAGTTACTACTATCTCTGAGGAAATTAAAGATGATGAAAAGAAGGTAGATTTGTTTGCCATGGTTTAAATGGCACATGTACGGCAGTAATCAGTTCCTTCGGTGTGAATGAGTATGGGTATGGTTTGTGCAGATGTGTGTGGGCCGGTGGGGCATGTTGTCCGTCGTAAGAGATTTTATTTGGAAGCATTCAAGTACTATGGCCTGTCAGGTGTAGGAGGATCCCGGAAGGATTATGGTGGTCCAGATCACTACTTAAGGATTTGCATGTATTGTGATTGTGAGAATTCACTTATGTGTTATGGTTCTCATGAATTGAGGTAAGTAAGAGGTTTCTATATGATGAAGTGTTCACCCTACTAGCGGTTCGGGAAGTATGATGGAGTTCCTATGCTATTCCATATCAGCATGTTGGGTGCAGTAGTCAGTGTGGAGCTGGAAGTAAGGATCGAGAGTGCAGTTCGGTGTCAACAAGGATGTCATGATCTCGGAGGAGCAAGAAGAAGTGATTTGGAAGATCAGAGTAAGCAGGTGTTATTTTCAGGGTCATCTGAGATCGGTGTTTGGTGAGAGAGGCTTTGTATCCTGGTTATGGGTCCTTGAATTGTTTTTACAGCCTTAGGGTGGTCGGTGTAATGGATGTGCGTACTTGTTACCTTGTGTGGAAGGTCGTGGGAGCATGACCACGGGAAGATTGCATAAGTGTGACTTGTAGTCACCTGATAGATTGAAATATTTGACCGAGTTTGAGGAAGGGCAATGTTGCTTATTTGAGGACATATGCCATGAAGACGTTTAATTCATCTTTATTGTGAGTTTTGGGGTGTTGTCCCGACTATGATGGTTGTTCTTGCGTGTTATGAAAGGAAGTGGGTTTTTTTAGACCTTGGTAAGTCTATCAGCCTAGTTCAGTGCGAGAAGATCGGCTTGAAGTGTATGAATGGATTTAAACGAGACTATGGGCTTCATGCGAGTAAGATGTGTTCATTTCAGTATAGCGCTCCGCATAGAAGGGGTGTTGCAATATCAGGTATTGTTCTGTCTTTGTCAATTCATGCGATATTAAGATTGTGCTATGTGAGTTGTGAAGCAACTTGATAATTTCTTATGTGATGAGATTCCCCTTAGTGATGAGGTTATGTGAGTAGGATGGCTCTTGAGATTCAGATTATAAATCGCACCTCAGTTGTGCTTGAGTTTTGTAGAATATGGCTTTATCAGTCTCCCCAAAATGGTATTACGCACTTAGCGTCCTTGTGACCGATATTCAGTAATTTATAATAGTGAGCAATTCAGCTTCGTGTTTATATCCTTATGTAAATTTTATGATGGGATCGGGTGGTACGCCGCCACGGGTATGTTATTTGAATCGGGATGCGCGCCGCAATAGTGTGATGTTGAGTAGGGCTCCTATAATTATTCTTATTATGTTTTACTCCCCATATTCTGAGGAAAGTTCATATTAACTGCCTGAGTTGAGTAGTCCCTTCCTGAGTCATTTCCTTATCTGTCATGTTCGAATTGTGGCCTATTGGCGCATTGTGGCATCGTGGGAGTTTGTTGGTCATGTCTGGGGTGATTGGTTGTCTGAGCAGTTCATGCTGGGTGAGACGAGGTTCATAAATCTAGGATCGGTGTTATAAGATTTTGTGAAGTATGTTACAGGGCAATTGCTAGTGTTTGGATTATAATGAGATAATGATCTAAGTCAAGAGGAAAGATTTCAAATGTTTGGATTAACTCTGCAGCTGGTTAGAATTTTCTGCACATCTCCTCTGTTGTGGTGGTATCGTCAGCGTTATAGCAGAATGTATGTATATATCTTATAGGGTGCATTGAGAGCATCAGATTCGTAGAATTTTGGCTATTAAGGTTCATGGAGCGTCATTGTGGTTGGGTATTGCTAATGGATCATGCGGTGTATGGTGCTGATTCAGTAAAGGTACGCAGTTGTGTTCTAGTGCCTCGTGTGGTAGTTGCTACGGTGTTCATATATTAGAAACAGGCCTGGCAGAGAATTTCCAGTGTTGGAACTGAGTTCAGAGCTTATTGTACGGATAAAGGAAGATATCTTTAGGTTCGATCAAGCTTATGTGCCCAACTGGGTTGTGGCAGCAGGAGCAGGTGCACGAGGTGTTGAACAGTGATTTCAGATAACTCAAGATAAGTTCTTGGCACGTTCGAGGACGAACGTCTGTTTAAGTGGGGGAGAATGTAACGACCCGACCGGTCGTTTTGAGCTCTAGTGCGTCGTTCAGCGGTTGGAATTCATGAACATCTTCATTTCAGATATTATGACTTGTGCGTATGATCGGAGTTGAAATTCGGGAAGTTCGGAGTTAGATTGAAATGAAAAATTCTCATTTCAGAAGCCTTAAGTTGGAAGAATCGGCTAAGACTGGAATTTTGAGTAAACGACCTCGGAATCAGAATCTGAAGGTTCAAGCAAGTTTGTATGATGATTTTGGACTTGGGTGTATGTCCGGATCGGATTTTGGATAACCCGGGAGCGTTTCAGCGTATATTGTTGAAGTCAACATTTTTTAAGGAATTTCCTAAGTTTGGCTTGAAGCACATTTCAGAGATATTAATGTCCTTTTGGGATTCTGAGTCTGGGAATAGCATCGTATGGTGATTCTGAAGTTGGGAGCGCGATCGGAAGTGAATTCGGATGTCCGGAGGTCAGATTGAAGTCATTTGGCTAAAGATAGAAATTTGAAGGTTTTTGAAAATTCCGACCGGAAGTGGAAATTTCGATATCGGGGTAAGAATGCGATTCCAGAAGTTGTAGAAAGTCCATAATGTCGAATACGACTTGTGTGCAAAATTTGGGGTCAATCGGATATGATTTGATGGGTTTCGGCGTCGGATGTAGAAGTTTGAAATTCTAAGTTCTTAAGGATTTGGATTGGAGAGGGATTCGTCGTTTCGATGTTGTTTGATGTGATTTGAGGCCTCGAGCAAGTCCGTGTCATGTTTTGGGACAGGTTGGTGTAGTTGGACGGGGTCCCAGGGGCCTCGGGTGGATTCCGGGTGGTTAACGGATTAAATTTGGAGTTGAAGAAGAGCTGAAGTTGCTGTCATCTGGTGTGACCGCACCTGCGAGGCTTTGGCTGCAGGTGCGGAGCCGCAAGTACGAGTTTTGGGCTAGAGCTAAGGAGGCCGCATGTTCCATAGTTTGGGCGCACCTGCGGAAGCGCAGGTGCGAGCAAGAGAGCGCATGTGCGGAAATAAGGCCTGGGCACAATGTTTTTAAGCGAGAATCATGTCATTTCTCCTCCTATTTTCATTTGGTATGGGTAAATTTTAGCAGCTTCAAGGAGGGATTTCCTTCAGAGATCACAAGGTAAGTAATTTCTTCACGTTTTTGAGTTAAATACAAGATCGTTACATGGATAGATATGAGCAATTAAGGAAAATTTGGGTAATTTTGAAGGAAACCTAGAAATTGGGTAATTTGGATTATATTCACGAATTGATTATGAGTATTTGAGTAAATTGTATATGAGAACTAGTAAAGCTATGGGTAGAATTTATCTTCGAGAAATTTCGGAATCCGGGCACTAGGCGCGAGGGCATTTTGGTCAACTCATTGAGCGGAGTTGGGAAATTGTATAATTTGAATTTGTTACAAGTATTAGAGTGAATTTTCATTGCTTTGCCCGTTATATCGTAGTTTTGGGATGTTGTGCATCCATTGGAGTCGTCGGAAGGGCTTGGAAGCCGGTTGTGAAGTTTCGGAGTGGGGTAAGTCTCCTTTCTAACTTTGTGAGGGGGAATTGTCCCCCTAGGTGAACTAATTAAATATGTGTTACTACTTGTGGGGGCTATGTACACACGAGGTGACAGGAGTCCATGCGTAGCTATTGTTATGCTATGTCCGGGTAGTCTAGGACCCACGAGCATGCCTTACTTGTTGTCCTTGTGATTTTATCAATGATATTAGCCTGGTGAGATGATCGAGTTAGTAATTGAATACTTAAAAGGTTAGAGCTTATTTTCCTTAATCAATCGAGAAGAAAATGGATCCTTCCTTGCATAATTGTGTTCTGGGTGAATCAGTGATATTTAAAACATGTTCTAACTCGACAAATAAATTTCCAAAAAGGATTTAAACACTATCTTCATGTTTACCTAAAGAGAATTTTATCATTTCTTGAGAAGTTGTTTCTTGATAAAAATGAGGATTATTATGTGATTATGTGTACTTATGAGCACCTGATTTGCAGGTATGATTCGCGAGCAGGTTAGCCTTATTATTATTATGTTTACCGCGTCGCATGATCGATTCGCGAGAGGGGAAGATAGATGCATCTATGGTTCGAGTCGTTCGACCCTCGGCAGTGCTTAGTTTATTATTGTTGGTCCGCACCGTTCGACCCTCGGCATTCTTGATTGTGCATGATATATGCTGCGTATTTCCTGTGATTTTTACATGATATATACATATTATATACCACTAGTGATTTGAATTGTTAAATTATCTTAAGGACGTAAATTGTTAAATGAAACGACGGAACACGAGAAATTTATAAATTATAGAAACAGGTGATCCCCCCTGTCATTATTTGTTATTCATTTATTCAATGTTAATAACCATGGTTATATCCTTCATATATTATATTGTGTGTACTTATAGCAAGTGTCTACTTTGACCTTTCATCACTACCTCTTTGAGGTTAGGCGGGATACTTACTGAGTACACGTTGTTTTCGTACTCATACTACACTTGTTGTGCATTTTGTTGCACATGTACTTTCATAGCGATGAGACTGGTTTGGAGACTTAGGCGAGCTGCATCATCCAGAGGCGATCCGCAGCCGGCAGAGTCTTCCTCTATGTATATATTTATTCTATTTTATTTTAAGGTCCTTGTCCAACCTGTATTTCAGACAAGCTTTGTAGTATTTTGTAAAATTCCTAGAAATTGCTCATGTACTTGTGACACCGGGTTCTAGGATATGTTTGGGTTGCATTTTTATTAAATTGGAAAAATGGACTGTTGTTTTTACTTAATGGATTTCTCTCTAGTTAGTATGTATTAAAGTGAAAAGTAATGATTTTTCAACTATTTAATGATTGGCTTACCTGACAGTGGCGTCCGGCGCCATCACGACCTTATGGATTTTGGGTCGTGACATCGGGTGTTTAATAATGAAGTCATCATGTTTATTGCATCATTATTAGTATTGTGAGGTTTGGAATAGAGTCCGTTCATATGTGAGGCTAATTGCCAATGTTGAGTTCATTTCGGGCAGCTATTGTGATCAAAAGTGTTATTTGAGCATATGTGTGATGTGCTATGTTGTGTGGTCGTGCCTTATGGGTGTAGTCATGATTTGATGCATCTGGTTGAGGCTAATGCTGATATAGATTTAGAATCGGGTCTTTTGTAAATGAGTAGAAGATGACAAAGTAGAGGTATGAGGCTTATCGGTGGTGATGGGAAGGCTATATTGCAGTTGTAATTGTGTCATCAGGCTTATGTAGGTTGGAGTTACGTGGGATCACCCGCGGTGTGTGTTGGAAGTGTGCAATCAGTGATTGGATGAGTTCAAGGTGAATCTTAGCACGTTCAAGGACGAACGTTTGCTTAAGAGGGGGAGAATCTAACGACCCGACCAGTCGTTTTGAGAATTTAAGCTCCGTTCGGTGGCGTATGGTCATGAACAGTTTCACATTTTGTATATTGACCTGTGTGCGTGGTTAGATTCAGTTACCGGATAATCCGGAGTCGAATTGGAAGAAATATTTCAGTTTTGGAAACTTAAGTGATGGAAGTTGATCGGAGGTTTGACTGTGGTGTAAACGGCCTCGGAATGGGTTTTAGTTAATGTCAACAACTTCGTATGATGATTTTGGACTTAGGCGCGTGTTCGAAATTGGTTTTGGAGGTCCGTAGAGTAATTTGAGGTAATTTTGCGAAAGTTAGAATTTTGGCGATTCCGGCCAATAGGTGAAATTTTGATATCGGGATTAGAATGGAATTCCAGGAGTGGATGTAGGTCCATCGTGTTAATTGTGACTTGTCTGAAAAATTTCACGTCATTTCGGGTTGAATTGATAGGTTTCGACGCGAGTCTTGATATTTGAAATTTTGAAAATCTATAAGTTGATTTCTCGATTTGATTCGTCGTTTTGTTGTTGTTTTATGTGAGTTGAAACCTCGAGCGAGTCCGTGTTAGGTTATATGACTTTTTTGTCTGGTTAGACGGGGTCCCGGGGGTATCGAGTGTGTTTCGGATGGGCTACGCGGAAGTCAGCTTTCGTCTTCTTCGCATCCGTGTATCCCCTTTCCGCGTTCGCGCAGTGTTCTGTTGATCATCTCCATTTTTCTTCAGCGCGTTCGCGTAGTACCTTCCGCAAACGCGAGGGTCTGCCTTCTTCTTCTCCGCGTTCGCACCTACAGTGCCACGTTCGCATAGTTCAACTAGACAACTTCAACTTTCTTCTTCGCGAACGCATCCCTCTCTCTGCGTTCGCGATGAACAAAATGCCTGGGCAGAATATAAGTTTTCAAAAATGAGGGTTAAGCCATTTTAAACATATTTTGACTTCTAGAGCTCGAATTATGGCGATTCTTTTGAGGGATTTTCTCACAGATCGAATGGGTAAATGTTCTTCCACTAGAATTAATTATTTTTCATGAATTAGTTCTTGTTTTTATCGTTTAATTTGTGTTTTGGGTTGAGGGAATTGTGGGTTTTGAAAGAAAACTTCTAAGATGAAAAAAATAATGATTTGAAGGACCAAGTGGCATCGGAATTCGATAAATTTTGTATGGTTGAACTCGTATCGGAATGGGTAATCAAATTTTGTAAAATTTGTCGGGTTCCAAGGTGCGGGCCCGGGGGTCGACTTTTGGGTCGATTTTTATAATTTTGTAAAGATTGAAACTTTATTATTCGGAATAGTTCCTTATACATTTTATGTGTATTTTGAAGTTGTTTTAGTTGATTTTGAGCCGTCTGGAGGTCTTTTCACCCAAGAAGTTCGTGTTTGAGTACCGGGTTGTCGCCGTCGAGGTAAGTATCTTGCCTAACATTTTGGGGGGGGGGGGG
>ML245490.1:28166-41954 GCA_005239495.1 Nicotiana undulata
GGGGAACTACCCCTTAGGATTGAGTCCTCCTTGTTGATTGTAGCCCGTGTATGCGAGGTGACGAGTGCGTACTCGGACTTATTTGCATATATGTTGGTCTATTAGGATTCGTAGGTTCTTATATTACCTGTGTTGAATTATAATTTTTACTTTGAGTTCTTGTTCGTATATTTCATCCTTTCCTGCTAAAATTAGAATTCCTTCTTTTAGATTCCTTCGTTTCCTATTTGATCTTATTTGACTTAACTGAATATTTTTACTTCTCTTATCATCATGCTACACTTTCTTCATAAACTGCCTAATTGACTAGAGTTAGTATCATCTAGTCCTATAATTGTCAGCCGTAGTTGGAACGTTCATTCGTTGGTGTCAAGCATGCCCGTGAGTCGGATATGATGAATTATGTGATTTTCATTGATATCTACTGTGTTTTGGATTAAATTTCACTTTGGTGGTTGTTTATTTGATGGAAATTCCTGGTTGTGAATACTGTTAAGTACTTGATTCGGTTGAGAAATATTTTGTTAAGTTATGTACTTGAGTGAGATTGGTTATAGTTTTGTCCCTTGCCGGGACGATGATATTTCTACTGTTGTTCCTTTGCCGGGATGTCGTGATTTATTGTTATGGTTCATGTTGTTGATTTCTTCCTTTCCAAACTTCTGTTGTTGATATTGTTTGGACGAGGAAGAGTGTAAAGCACGAAGGGTGATGTCGTGTATTTATTTATTGTGAGGATGAGAGTGTAAAAGCACGAAGGGTGATGTCGTGCCATGTTTATGATATTAAAGCACGAAGGATAATGCCGTGTTATTTCTAGTTATTTATTGTGAGGACGAGAGTAAAAGAGGGTGATGCCGTGCACTTATTTTGGTGAGGATAAGAGTAAAAGCACGAAGGGTGGTGCCGTGCACTTGTTTTGGTGAGGATGAGAGTAAAAGCACGAAGGGTGATGCCGTGCACTTTTTTTGGTGAGGATGAGATTAAAAGCACGAAGGGTGATGCCGTGCACTTGTCTTTGTATTATTATGTCTGTGGATTCCTGTTTGATATTTTCCCGCACTTGTATATGTCTTGTTATTGCTTCTGTTGTCTTCTCTTTGATATTTTCTATTGATATTTGCTTCGTCATGATTGTTTCCTATTTGATATTTTCTGCACTTGTTTCAGTGTTATTAATTCCGTAGTTTCAATTGATCATTCACATTTTTCCCCTTACTTCATTATTGACGCGACTTGATATTCGCCCTGTACCTCATGGCTAATTATGAACTATGGTATGGAGATCCCGGTGGCTTTATCTCGACGAATCTGTGTGGAGGGATACTTATTGGAAAGATGTGATTGAAAGGCATATTCGAAGAATAATTATTCACTGAGAAAACGATGAGAGAAAGACAGTTATATGGAAGTATAATTTTTCAAAGGCATTTATCTTGAAGGTTTTACATTTAAGGGTTCTCTTTCTGCAAAGTATGCACACACACACACACACACACACACACATATATATATAATTAGAGTAAGTACTTTCAAAAGAAATTCCTTATTTTTGAAACAAATACAGTTTAAGGTTTTCAACTTAACTTGTGGGTGAGGGATTACGTTCGAAGTTTTTACTGAATTACTGGAGTTGTTAGCTAAAGTCTTAGGTAGATACTATTGTAGTGTGAGTTACTATTATCCTTTCTATGTTGTGGTTTCCGGCACTTGACTTGTGTTTTTGTCCATTCGTCTGTGTATTACTATGCTACTCCATTGTTGTTTGCTGCATTTCCTTCCGTGTTGTAGTTTTTCTGTCATTCACTATTCCGTGTAACCATTAGACAGATTACATATTTTCTTCCTGTATATATGTTTGTCTCATTTATTAGACCAGTGGGTGTCTTGACTAGTTCTCGTCACTACTCCACCGAGGTTAGTCTTGACACTTACTGGGCACCGTTGTGGTGTGCTCATACTACTCTTCTGCACATTTTTGTGTGCAACTCACAGGTTGTTGGCATAGAAATTGATCGGTAGCTAGATATGCGGTTGTCGTTGTGGAGACTCGAGGCAAATCGTTTCTGCGTTCGCGATTCAGAGTCATCCTCTTACAAATAATACTTATACACTATTGTATTCATTCCGGACAGTGGTATTTAGAGAATGTTAACGTAGATTTCCTTAAAGCTTATGACTTGTACTTACCGGGTTTTCGGATGTTATGTAATGTATAGAGATTTTATCGTGAAGCATTCAAAGGTTTCAATATTGTTTATTTATCTTTACTGATGTTAGGCTTACCTAGTCCCTAAGACTAGCTGCCATCACGATACTCAACGAAGGAAAATTTGGGGTCGTGACATTAAATATCACTCAATGAAGTAAACAGATAAGGTAATGAACCAGTCCTACACAAATAAGGTATGAGAATAAATTAACACCAATTAGAGTCGGCATAAATCAATTAATAGGCATAAAATCAGGTTGGCACCAGTTAATGGAATCAATCAGTGTCGCGCCCCCTTTTCAACTCCTCATTTCGGATTAGTCGGGGTCTTGGCATTATCGGGACAACTCATTTCCTTTTGGGAAAGGGGGTATGCAAGGAATCAGAGTGTCGCCACCTAACAAATTAAGGTGCGTTAGGGCACCTACTAAGGGTCATTTACAAACATAGATTTGGATAACCAGAGAGAGGGTAAGGGCTTGAAATTACTCCAAGGCGAGGGTGTTAGGCACCCCTAAGAGTCCACAAATGTGGTTCCCGGCCAAACAACTTTGTGAATTTAAGCAAGTAGAAGATAGACAATTAAAGTTTAAACAAGTAAGGAGTTTTGAAAGATTCGCAGTCTAGGCACATATGTGTAACAAAAGTTTTGAAAAGATTTATTGTCTATGTAAGGAGGTTGTAAGGAGAAGTCCTAGGTTATTTATCCTATAGGATCACATAATTATAATACCCGGTAATCACTCCTCGGAGAGGGGCTACACGTGGTATTAACGCACCGGTCATCATATCCCTATCTACCTGTAACGACCTGACCGGTCGTTTTACGTTATCGGACCCCGTTCCCCTATATAAGTCTTCCCATAGCGGAATCTTGTGATTTTTGACTTGCGGGGACTGGTGGTTCAGGATTTGGAAGTGCTTTGAGCAGTATAGGAACACTTGGTTCTTTAAGGTTGGCCTATTTGGCCAAGTTTGACTTCGGTCAACATTTTTGAGAAAGCAACCTCGGAATCGAGTTCCGACAATGTCAGTAGCTTCGTATGATGATTTGGATTTGAGCGTATGTTAGGAATGGGTTTTCGATTACCCGGGAGCATTTCGACGCCCGATAGAGAAAGTAGAATTTCCTTAAGTTTGAAATTTGGTTTGAAACGCGAGTTTATGTTATCGATGTCTGAATGTGATTCCGAGACTGGGAATAGTTCCGTTATGTCATTTATGACTCGTCAGCAAAATTTGATGTCATTCCGAATTGTATAGGTCGGTCCGACGTATTTTTATAGAAATCAAGAACTTGAAGTTTCTTAAGTTATGGTTTTAGGTGTTTTGGGGTGTGATTTTGAGATTTAGCATTGTTTTGGGTGTTCCGAAGGCTCGAGCGAATCCGTATTATAATTTAGGACTTGTTGGTATATTTGGACGGGGGCTCGGGTTGGCCCAAGTGCCTCCCGGACACCAAACGGGTCAAAAAACCAGCTAAAATAGCTGCTGGTGCACCTATTTTTGGTGTGACCGCAGGTGCTGTTGCCCAGTCGCAGGTGCGGGACCGCTCCTGCGGTCCCACGCATCGCAGGTGAGACCCCAAGTGAGGTCCCCATTTCTCGCAGGTGCGGACGAAGGTCCAAAGGAGCGGAACCGCATGTATGGTAATCCCTCCGCAGGTGCGACCCCAGCCCCTCTTGCCCAGTTCCGCAGGTGCGAGCCCCAGCTCGTAGGAGCGAGACCGCATGTGCGGAATCCCTGTAGGCCAGGCAGTACATAATCTTTAAAATACGGGATTTCTTCATCTCATTCATTTTCCACCACCACTAGAGACTTGTGAGCTTGGGAAGAGCACACCAAAGCCTAGCTACTGTTAAGGTAAGTTAATTCCTTCCTAGTACTAGTTTCATGCATGAATTATTAATGGGGTTAACTACTAGATCATTGAAAATCAAGATTTGGGTAGAAGTTTAGGGTTCTTGAGGGATTTTGATAAATTGCTCCATTATTGCTATAAAATCGAGTAGAAATCGTATATTAATGATCCTTAGGCTATGGGTGAGTGATTCCTTCAGAAATTTTCGAAATTTGAACATGCGGACCTAGGGTAGAAATTTGAGAATTTTTCAAGAATGTTAAATTTGTTGGACAAAATAGGATAATTTCCCTATCTTTAGCATGAATTGATATGATTGTGCAATATTTGGCTAGTTGCGAGTCCTCAGGTGTAGAGGTCGGAGTTTCGGGCGCATCCTTGGTCCGAGGGGTAGATTCGACACGAGGTGAGTCTCATTTCTAACCTTGTAACAGGGAATTGTCCCCATAGGTGATTTATATGCTATGTGCACTTATTTTGGGGGCTACGTACGCACCAAGTGCCGAGAGTCCGTACGTAGCGGGTATCATTGTTATGTCCGGGTAGTTAGGCCCACAACATGACTTGTATGCTTCCTTGTAATTCCATATGTACTATGAGATCATGTTATGTATAGTATTGTTTCTATGAGGCTTTATGGAAATTTTTGATTTGAAAGGAATTGGTTATGGAAACTAAGTTTTATAAGTTATTGTGTGTGCATGTGATCGCTTCACAATTTACATTTCGCGAGCGATGTGTGATTTCCCCCACTCTCATGGGAGTGGGCCGTATGCCACGGAGGATTGAAAGGTGCACTTTTGGGACGGGACGATCGATCCTCGGTGGTGCACATAGATGATATAATTGAGAATGCATTTTTGGTACGGGCCGTTCGATTCTCGGAAGTGCATGGACGAGATTTGTACTATGATATGATATGATTACATTGAGAGATGCACTTGTGGTATGGTCCGTTCGATCCTCGGCAGTGCATAGGTGAGATTGTACTATGGTAAGAATGCACTTATGGGACAGGCCAATCGATCCTCGGCAGTGCATAGATATTTTCCTTATGACTCTGGCCGGTTGTCTTATTCCTGTGTGCGCATGATTATTTTGCATTGTTTCATGGATATTGACTTGTATTAGATGTTTGGGGGAAAGAAAGTGGCCATTGTTATTAAACCAGTATTTACTTGGATTTCTGTGCTTTATACATAATTGCTACTCATTGTCTTACATGTCTACTGCTTTTATTTTATCATTGTCATATCATACTGTTGGACCTTAGTGAGTGTCAAGTCGACCTCTCGTCACTACTTCTTCGAGATTAGACGGGATACTCACTGGGTACATATATTTTTAATATGTACTCAAGCGGCACTTTTGTACTTAATTGTACAGGTTCTAAGGCTGGTGCATCTGGTTATTAGACCGGATCTAGATATTGACCATAGCGGACCTGACTTCACGGTGAGCTGCTTCCTCTTGCGATCCCCAACAGCACCATGGAGTTTCATTTACTTTTGTTTCCCGTCTATTTATTCAGACAGTGGGATTGTATATTCTATCTTTTGGTTATCCTGTTAGTATGCCCGTGACACTCGTGACACTAGTTCCTGGCACACACGTAGTGGTTGTTTTGGGATTTTGGGTTTGTATATATATATATATGCTCGTATTTTGGCTCATGCTTCTTTATAGCTATTTTATCTACCACTGAGTTATTATCCTTCGATATCATGATTTGACTTGTTAAATTCGGTAAATGGGTGAATTATTGAACAAAGTAAAGAGAAGCACTTAGTGAAATTTATGTTGGCTTGCCTAACCCCGTTGTTGGGCGCCATCAGGACCTGGATTAGGATTATGGGTCGTGACAATGTGGTATCAGAGCTCTAGGTTCATGTAAGTCTCACGAGTCACGGGCGAGCCCAGTAGAGTCTTGCGGATCGGTACAGAGACATCTTGTCACGCCCCAAAACCGAGGGACACGACCGGCGCTCGACCGGGTAGCCCCAGTCAAGCGGACCTGGATTCCTTTTTCCATCCAACATATTACCCCGTGATTCCAATGTACATTATTAAATTATAATTTAAACACATTCTTACAACCTGGAATTAAATCATAGATTTTTGTCATTACCCACATGTGGTACAATACTTACAATATATACATAACACACAATTTTACTTTACGTGGTCTACAAGTTATACTGCCCAAAATACATATGTACATAACCCACATTTCCTGTCTATGGAGACTCTAAGAGTACGAAGGAGTTATATAATACTTGCCGGTAACAAGGCTCCGGCTATACCTTACACAAATACCAAAATGAAAATCCGGAAGAAGAGGTGGCATGAACCACACAGGGCCCCTAGAGGGAAAATGGCTCACCCAAACAACTGATGGGACGTAGAGGAGGCACTACTGTCGGTGGGCTGGAGTACCTGCTATAGAACAGCCTACAATCATCACAAGAATGTAGCGCCCCCGACAAAAGGGACGTCAGTACATTTGAATTGTACTGGTATGTATGAACAAACTTTATCCCAAGTACAATCAACCAATATTACAGATAAGAAACAAGACAACAATAGGACCAACAATCAAAACACACGGAAAGTGACAATCAAAATCAACAATTTTACAATCTCTCCTTTTTCCCTTTCCAACACCACCATATTCACGAGTTTCATAATTTTCATATCAATAGTGATAACGATCACTTTTCCACCCTTATTACCTCGGCCACCCTTATCACCACAACCCACACCTTATTACTTCGTGTTGCGGCGCGCAACCCGACCCCGCCTGACAATTCATATTTCATAATAACAATGCCAACAATTTCATCACAAGGCCTTCCTTTCAAGGATCACAATATAATCAACGACACCAAGCAGCAATTTATGCACAAGGTGTTGCCATAACTGTTCAACTTATTTACAATGCTTCATATCAATAACTTTAAACAATTACCATCTTTGCACATAATAAAGTGGGCATGCCAAGTCATAATTCAAAATGTCATCTAACACAGTGGGGTATAAATCAACTAAACAATCAATTCACATATTTCCATATAAGTACACATACCGTATGCTTACACAGTGGGTTAGCCATACATACCTTGTGTTGAATTTTTCCCTTTTTAATTTCTATCACAAATTACTGGACCATCAAGCAACGTCAATCTAATTCATAAGGCAACACATTCATCTTAGAATTGGGAATCATAAACACAATTCGAACTCGCTTAGGCATTTTATCGAATGCTATATAACCCCCTTAAATTTTTAACCCCTTCTTTGTGCATATTTACCCTAACCCACTCCCTTTTACTAGATTATGACAATAAATGAACATGCATGCAAGGTCTCAACTTTTCATCCTCAAGAACCAACTTATGTGTGTTTTATTCTTAGCTAAATTCTGTGAATTTAGGGAAATAAGGTGAAGACTTACCTCTTATGATGAAGAAGATGACGACTACTCGATAAACTTCCAAGATTGAGTAGAGATGGAGGACCGAATTGGGGAAGATGAGAACTTCTCTCTCTAGAACCTACTCTCACTTCTCTCTATTTTGATTATAAACCAGTTAAAATGAAAGGGGGTAGGGGTTAAATGAAGCTGGGATCGGGTATAAAAATATAGAAAATTAAAAGACCGTGTCAAATATGCGGTCAGGAATGTGATCGCATTCCTGACATGCGGTCCGCAGAGTTGACCGCAGAATGGCCCCCCAGGTGGGCCAAAATTTGAAAACATTCTGCCCAGGTATGCGACCACTATCCGGTCCGCATACTCGTTATGCGATCGCATAGTGCTTCGCATAATACCCCTCCCCAAAACTCAAAGGCAATAATGCGACAGCTATGCGGTCCGCAGAACCGAAATGCGGTCGCAGATTGGACCGCATAGTTGTCCTTCAGTTGGGCAGTGATCTGCCCGTGTATGCGACCACTATGCGGTCCGCATACACGTTATGCGATCGCATAATGCGTTGCATAACACCCAATTTCTGGAAAATTTTACTCTTTCAAATTCCGTGGTACTTTTACACAATCAAGGTCCGTTTTAAGAATTTCTACAGATATAACAACTCGGGGACTTATTCTGGCATTATTTTAAACAAGAAATTTTAGGAGTCTTTACACGTCTGTACTTATCTTCAGGAGGCTATAGGGTGTTAGGAAAATCCCCTTTATTCATATTCATTCATGCAATCGATGATGTACTCAAACTTATTCTTCTATTCTCTCACAGATGGTGAGGACGCGTGCATCCGATGTTCCTGATCCGGGAGATGCCGCTACCACCACCGCTCGAGGTCGTGGTAGAGCACCTGCTCGAGGTAGGGGACGAGGGCGTCCCAAAGCTATACCAGTGGCACCACCAGAGGACCCTATCATAGAGGAGCAGGATGAGGTGCCTCCAGTAGCACCTTCCCCAGTGGACTTCATGACGGCGCCAGGCTTCCAGGAGGTCATGGGCCTTATGCTGAGATTCATGGACACCATGTCCCAGGCTGGTTTATTTCCAGCAGATCCTGCCATTTCTCAGGCCAGATGGGGAGTCCAGACCCCTACCGCACAGGCCGTAGGACAGGCAGCAACAATACATCATACCCCGGGTACACTGCCCGTGGGTGGGGTCCAGCCTGTAGTAGCAGCACCAGGGCCCAGGCCAGTTGCAGAGGGCGATCAGCAGAAGATGTGTGATAGATGGACTCGGTTGCGCCCTCCAGTCTTAGGGGGTGAGCGAGGTGAGGATGACCAGGACTTCATCGATAGGTGCAGGGACACACTACACAACATGATGATTTTGGAGTCCCATGGAGTGGATTTCACCACATTTCACTTGGAGGGCAGAGCTTGCAGGTGGTGGCAGTCTTATATTCTAAGCAGATTCTCCTCCTGTCACTTGGGATTAGTTCGTGCAGATGTTCTTGGACAGATATATTCCACCCTCTGAGGGGGAAGAGTTATGGCGTCAGTTTGAGCACCTAGAGTAGGGCCAGATGTCAGTGACAGATTATGAGGCCAGATTTTTAGAGTTTTCACGCCATGCACTTATGAAATTGCCTACTGATGCCGAGAGAGTGCGGCGGTTTGTGGCCGGGTTGCATCCAGGTATTAGGGCCACTATGGCCCGAGAGGTGGAGATGGGTAATCCTTACCATCTTGTGGTCGAGATAGCTTGACGGATTGAGGGGTATCAGTTAAGGAGCAGGGAGCAGGGTCAGCAAGATAAGAGGGCTTGGTTCTCAGGAGATTTCAGGGATGCTCCGGCTAGGAGAAGAGGTCAGTTCGGGGGTGGTCAGCCCAGCAGGCCTTCATATTAAGCACCTCCACTACCTCCTCGAGGTGGTTCAGTGAGGCCTCAGTTCAGTGCCATGCCAGAGCATTCCTACCGTCCTCCAGCTACTCAAAATCTCATCTAACACAATGGGGTAGAAATCAACTAGACAATCAATTCACATATTTCCATATAAGTACACATACCGTATGCTTACAACAACAAGAGGGATTTTACAAGGAATAAAGTTAGCCATACATACCTTGTGTCGAATTTTTCCCTTTTTATTTTCTATCACAAATCACCGGACCATCAAGCAACGTAAATCTAATTCATAAGGCAACACATTCATCTTAGAATTGGGAATCATGAACACAATTCGAACTCGCTTAGGCATTTTATCGAATGCTATATGACCCCCTTAAATTTCTAACCCCTTCTTTGTGCATATTTACCCTAACCCACTCTATTTTACTAGATTATGACAATAAATGAACATGCATGCAAGGTCTCAACTTTTCATCCTCAAGAACCAACCTATGTGTGTTTTATTCTTAGTTAAATTCTGAGAATTTAGGGAAATAGGGTGAAGACTTACCTCTTATGATGAAGAAGATGACGACTACTCGATAAACTTCCAGGCCTGAGTAGAGATGGAGGACCAAATTGGGGAAGATGCGGACTTCTCTCTCTAGAACCCACTCTCGCTTCTTTCTATATTGATTAGAAACCAGTTAAAATTAAAGGGGATAGGGGTTAAATGAAGCGGGGGTCGGGTATAAAACTTTAGAAAATTAAAAGACCGTGTCAAATATGCAGTCAGGAATGCTATCGTATTCCTGACATGCGGTCCGCAGAGTTGACCGCAGAATGGCCCCCAGGTGGGCCAAAATTTGAAAACATTCTTCCCAGGTATGCGACCACTATGCGGTTCGCATACTCGTTATGCGATCGCATAGTGCGTCGCATAACACCCCTCCCCAAAACTCAAAAGCTATAATGCGAGAGCTATGCGGTCTGCAGAACCGAAATGCGGTCGCAGATTGGACCGCATAGTTGTCCTTTAGTTGGGCAGTGATCTGCCCGTGTATGCAACCACTATGCGGTTCACATACACGTTATGCGATAGCATAATGAGTCGCATAACACCCAATTTCTGGAAAATTTTACACTTTCAAATTCCGGGGTACTTTTACACAATCAAGGTCCGTTTTAAGAATTTCTACAGATATAATAACTCGGTTACTTATTCGGGCATTATTTTAAACAAGAAATTTTACGGGTCATTACATTCTCCCCCCCGCCCCCCCCCCCAAGATCATTCGTCCTTGAATGAGGATTTTGAAAATCGTTTTGTTTGGAAAACATGATATGCAAACTTCCAGATTTACACTAACTCCAATATTTTCAGAAAATTTCGCCAGAGTCTCCTTTGTATTTAGACCTATCTACCGGTCAGAGAGCCCCCGAAACACATTTCCAAGCATCATTACACAGTTTCTGTTATTCCTACAACTGGTAAACAATTCATTACCTCAACACTTGCACATATCTAATTACCTTGACAAATACATATAGTTCATTCTCTTTACATCAGAAATTGACATAAGATTCAATTAGTGGCACATAATTTGCACATAAACTTTGGGCCATTTCAGTGCGCCCCATAAAGTTCAATCACCTCAATAGATCATAGACAATTCATTTAACCATTACGAATCTACACTACCATTAATCACTTACTTAGCACATTTGTTTCACAGAACTTTTATTTGCTTTAAAGGTTGCACACCACCTATTTAATAACATTGTATATAGTTTTAACACGCATTGGAAAGTTACAACATTAAGGCAATTAGGGAAAATGGGGTGCCTTTGCACGAATCTGAGTACAACATCAAATTTCCTTGGGACCATAATTCGCACGATCACTACTACACTTGCTCAAATAGATGGGGATATTTTTCTTTCATTTCTTTCTCCGCTTTCCATGTAGCTTCTTCGACTTGCTGACTTTGCCATAACACTTTGACTGAAGCAACTTCCTTATTTCTCAATTTACGGACTTGCCTATCAAGAATAGCAACCGGAACCTCTTCATATGATAGCTTTTCATTTACCTCAATGGTTTTGACTGGCACGATAGTGGATGGATCTCCAATTACCTTCTTTAACATGGACACGTGGAACACCGGGTGCACTAATGACAACTCAGGGGGAAATTCCAACCTATAAGCTACTTGTCCTATCCTTTGAGCAATCCGATATGGCCCGATGTACCTGGGGCTCAATTTCCCTTTCTTCCCAAACCGCATCACTCCCTTCATGGGAGACACCTTTAAGAACACCCAATCATCTACTTGGAATTCTTATTCTCTCTGGCAAACATCGGCGTAAGATTTCTGGCGACTCTGAGCAGTTTTCATCCTTTCCTGAATGAATCAAACTTTTTCCATAGCTTAATGCACAAGATCTGGTCATAAAAATTCTTCTTCACCAACCTCAAACCATCCGATCGGAGATCTACACCTCCTTCCGTACAATGCCTCAAACGGGGCCATTCGGATACTAGCATGGAAGCTGTTATTATAAACAAGATCGACAAGCGGCAAATGATCATCCCAATTACCCTTGAAGTATAAAACACAAGCCCATAGCATATCTTTGAGCATCTGAATAGTCCGCTCTGCCTGACTGTCAGTCTATGGATGGAAAGTCATGCTGAGATTTCCTCCAAAATTTAGCTGTGAACTGGGCCCCTCGATCTGAGATCATAGAAACTGGAGTGCCATGAAGTATGACTATCTCCTTGATATACAACTTAGCGTAACGTTCTACAGTATCGGTAGACTTGACTGGAAAAAAGTGGGCTGATTTGGTGAGTCGATCCACTATCATCCAAATTGAGTCGAACCTGCGCTGAGTGCAAGGTAACCCCACCACGAAATCCATATTGATCATCTCCCATTTCCACGTCGGTATTTCCATAAGTTGCATTAATCCACCGGGCCGCTGATGCTCGGCCTTCATCTGCTGGCAATTCGGACATCTAGACACAAAGTCCACCACACCGCTCTTCATACCGCGCCACCAATAAATCTCCCGGAGATCATGATACATCTTCGTAGAACCTGGGTGCACAGAATACCTGGAGCTATGAGCCTCCGCCATTACCCTCTCCCGGAGATTATCTACATCTGGGACACATAGCCTACCTTGACATCGCAACACTCCATCATTGTTGCCGAGTGAAAATGCGGAAATCTTGTTATTCAGAACTGCCTCCTTCAACTGTGCCAATGCTGGATCAATAAACTGCTTTTCTTTTACTTCCGCTACAAGTGACGATTCTTCCCCATTATGCACCATAACCTCCCCTTCGCCTGATGTCGAAAGACAAACCCCCAAATTGGCCAATTGATAAACCTCCCGAGCCAAGGGCCTCTGATCCGCTTCCAAATGAGCCAAACTACCCATAGACTTCCGACTGAGAGCGTCGGCCACCACATTCGCCTTTCCTGGATGGTACAAGATGTTCATATCATAATCCTTAAGCAATTCTAACCACCTCTGCGGCCGTAGATTCAACTCCTTCTGCTTGAATAAATACTGAAGACTCTTGTGGTTTGAGAACATGTCCACGTGGACTCCATAAAGATAGTGCCGCCTAATTTTTAATGCAAACACCACAATCGCGAGCTCCAAATCATGCGTTGGATAATTCTTCTCGTGATTCTTGAGTTGCCTTGAACAATACGCTATAACCTTCCCATGTTGCATCAACACACACCCCAAACCAACCCTTGAAGCATCACAATAAACCACAAATCCCTCTATACCTGCTGGCAAGGTTAATACCGGTGCCGAAGTCAATCTCGACTTCAATTCCTGAAAACTTTTCTCACAAGTGTCGGACCACTGGAACTTTACCGCTGTCACGACCCAAACCGATGGGCCGTGACGGGCACCCGGTACCTTACCCAACTGAGTACCAACGTAACGTATCTTTCTTAGTACATCATTACATACACATGACATACGGTCCTAATAGGCCAACATAATCCTTTATAAACTCAAAACATAGGCCGACCAGGCTGTACAATCCTTTATATACACGACGTATGTCTAAAAGCCTCTAAGAGTACATAAATATCATAAAGGTCGGGACAGAGTCCCGCCTTACCAAACAATACGCGTCTATATCATACTAACCAAACGAGCAACTCCGAAGCAAATGGAGCGCACCAACATCTTCCGCTGAGCTGATAGCCTACTTGGAGGGCTCTCGACCTGTCTATCAGGACCTGCGGGCATGAAATGCAGCGTCCCCATGCAAAAGGGACGTCAGTACGAATAATGTAGCGAGTATGTAAGGCACATAAATAAATACATAACAGACATGGAAGAGATATAGAGTAATTGACT
>ML245491.1:0-44449 GCA_005239495.1 Nicotiana undulata
TTACTGGGTACCGAATGTGGAGTACTCACGCCCTTCTGCGCATGTTTTTCCCCATGTGCAGATTCAGGTCCTAGCGCGCGGTATCTCAGCTAGCCAGCAGCAGCGGTATCAGGAGACTCGAGGTATAATCTGCAGCGTCCGCAGATCTCCGAGTCCCCTTCCTATCTTGCAGTTGTAGTACTTGTAGATGAAACTATACGGTCTTTTCTATCCAGTTGTACTTATTGAGCAGTAGAGTAGCTTGTGATGTGTTGTGATATTCCGGGTTCTGGGTAAAGTAACTGTTAATGCCGAGCGGCGTCGACTTTAGTATGATTTATTTCACTTACTATTATTTTACCTGTTTTATCTAAATTTCGCTTAAGTAATAGGCTTACCTAGTCGTCTAGACTAGGTGCCGTCACGAGACCCAGTCGGAGGGAGAATTGGGTCGTGACAAGTTGGTATCAGAGCTTCTAGGTTCATAGGAGTCACAACATCACAAGCCGGTTTATTAGAGTCTCGCGGATCGGTGCGGAGACGTCCGTACTTATCTTCGAGAGGCTATGTAACTGTTAGGAAAGATCATACTTCTTGAAATGCCTTCTCGTGCCGATTATCACTATCAAAATTCTTAAACTCTATTCTATTCTTGCTTACAGATGGTTTGCACTCGCACCGGACGTACCGACGATGAGGCACCGGAGGTCCCTACTATCACTCCAGCCCTCCAGGAGACTTTGGCACAGTTCATGATTCAGTACTCTGTCGCAGGCGGGACTACTTCCGCTAGCCCCAGCTACATCTCAGGCCGAGGGAGGGGCACAGACTCCCGCAGCCCGTACTCCTTAGTAGAGGGTTCACATGGGGCAGGTCCCCGAGTATATTCCTATGCCTCCAGCGGCTCCAGCTCAGCCTGAGGCCAGGACACCTGCATCTGAGTTCGAGCAGCTCCGTCTTGAGAGGTACAAGAAGTACCACCCATCTGAGTTCAGCGGTTTAGCTTCAGATGACGCTCTAGGTTTTCTTGAGGAGTGTCATCGCATCCTTCGTACCATGGGTATTGTGGAGACGAGTGGGGTCTCTTTCACTACTTTTCAGCTAAGAGGAGCAGCCTATCAGTGGTGGCATGCATTTGAGCTTAGTAGTCCGGACGAGGCAGCCTCACTTACTTGGGCTCAGTTTTCAGAGATGTTTCAACTTGAGTTCGTTCCTCAGAGTCTCAGGGATGCTTGGCGTACGGAGTTTGAGCAGCTACGCCAGGGTACATTTATATACTGTGATTACATAATAATAAGTATCTACTTCCCGACGTGGGACACTATACATGACTAACTACGTAACACCTCCCCTCAAGCCGGTTCGTATAAATCATATGTACCGAGCTTGTTACAGATGTAACTAATACGAGAACCAGTAAGAGACTTAGTGAAAATATCAGCTAGTTGATCATTCGACTTTACAAACTTTGTAACAATATCTCCCGATATTATCTTTTCTCTGACAAAGTGATAGTCGATCTCCATGTGTTTAGTCTTCTCATGGAACACCAGATTTGACGCAATATGAAGATCAGCTTTCGTGATTAGATTAGCTCACTTGAAGTCGCAATTCATGCGTTTCGTGAATTTGATGCAGGACGTGAATCGCCTGGGCCTGATTCTGGACATGGAAGATGATGATAAGTCAAGAGTGGTGGAGCTGCAAAAGGTTGAACTAGACTAGGTGGTGGAACTAGAGTTGTAGGTGGTGGAACTGGAGCTATAGGTGGTGGAGCTGCAACTGGAGTTATAGGTAGTGGAGCTGGTTTTGTTGAGGAGATAACTCAAATTTGGTTGTCTTTTGTTTGAACGTTCATATGGGGTTATTGTATTCCTTTTATTAGGAACCCTATTAATAATATAACAAGTCGTTAACATAGCTTCACCCTATAGGAGTGACTTAATCATGAGCTGTACAATAAAGAATTAACCATTTATTTTAAGACTCGATTTTCCCGTTCGGCTACACCATTTTATTGTGGTGTATATGGCATCGTTACTTGATGCTCAATACCAGTGCTTCAGAAAAATGTGGGGTTGTAATATTCTCCTCCCCTATTGGTCCTTAGACACTTAACGAAAGATTCACATGCAATTCAACCTTAGTCTTCGAAATTTTGAATTTTTCGAACGCTTCATCATTAGAAATTACAAGACAAACTTTGCAAAATCTAGAGTAGTCATCAACGAATGTATGAGAAAGAACGGAAGAAATATTATTAATTATCTAAAGTGTTGTACAATACCCTATTTATATACCGTGATTACATAATAATAGGTATCTACTTCCCGATGTGGGACACTATGCATGACTAACTACTTAACACTCCCCCTCAAGTCGGTGCATATAAATCATATGTACTGAGCTTGTTACAGATGTAACTAATATGAGAACCAGTAAGAGACTTAGTGAAAATATCTGCTAGTTGATCATTCGACTTTACAAACTTTTCTCTACTGAGAGTATCTTTTCTCTGACAAAGTGACAGTTGATCCCCATGTGTTTAGTCTCTCATGGAACACTAGATTTGACGCAATATGAAGAGCAACTTTCGTGATCAGATTAGTCACTTGAAGTCACAATTCATGCATTTAATGAATCTGATGCATGACGTGAACCACCAGGGCCTGAAGCTGAACGTGGACGACGATGATAAGTCAAGAGTGGTGGAGCTGCAGAACATTGAACTCGAGTAGGTGGTAGAACTGGAGAAATAGGTGGTGGAACTGGAGCTATAGGTGGTGGAGCTGAATTTGTAAAAGAAGATGATAGTGACTGCATCTCCAAAAGATGAAACTGGTAGCACCTCAGAAATATCTAAGTGATTACCTGGACCTATGAAGTAAGATTGAGTTTCGAAGAAGGTAACATCATCGGGCATAAGGTACCACTGGAGATCAGGAGAATAGCATCGATACCCCTTTTGCGTTCTCAAGTAACCCAGAAATATGAACTTAATAGCACGAGGATCTAAGTTATCTTTTCCTGGAGTAAGGTTATGAACAAAACACGTGCTTCCAAAGACACGGGGTGGAAGAGAGCACAAAGGTAGGTGGGGAAACATGATAGAGAATGGAACTTGGTTCTGGATAGCTGAAGATGGCATACGATCAATAAGATAACAAGATGTAATAACTGCATACCCCAAAAACGCAATGGAACATGAGATTGTATGAGTAGGGTACGAGAAGTTTCAATAAGATGTTCTTTCTTTCAGCTACCTATTTTGTTAAGATGTATACGGACAAGATGTTTGATGAATAATCCCATAAGAGTTCATAAACTGCTGAAATGGGGAAGACAAATACTCTAGGGCATTATCACTACGAAATGTGCAGATAGAAACCCCAAATTGATTTTGAATTTCAGCGTGGAAGGTCTGGAAAATAGAAAAACAACTCAGATCAATTTTTCATAAAAGATATCCAAGTGAACCTGTAATAATCATCAATGAAACTGACAAAGTAGCGGAATCTCAACATAGAACTGACCCGACTAGGACCCCAAACATCTGACTGGACTAAAGTAAAAGGTGACTCTGCTCGATTATCAAGACGTCGAGGGAAATATGAGTGAGTATGCTTACCGAGCTAACATGACTCATACTCTAGAGTGGACAAGTGAGATAAACCATGCACCATTTTCTGAAGTTTTGACAAACTTGGATGTCCCAACTATTTAGGTAAAAAATCTGATGAATCAGTAACAGGACAAGTTGTTGAAGTAAGAAAAGATGTGATTCCATGTGATTCTGCAAGGATAAGGTAATAAAGTCCATCTGATTCATGCCCAGTACCAATGATCCACCCCGTACTGTGTTCCTGTATAAAAACAAGGCCATCAAAAAATAAAACAACGCATTTAAGTGATTTGGCTAAGCGACTAACGACTATGAGATTAAAAAGACTACTAAGAACATAAAGAACTGAATGTAAAGGTAAGGAAGGAAGTGAGCTTGTTTGACCTACTGCAGTTGCCGTAGTTTGAGACTCATTGGCCATTGTGACTGTTGGAAGAGATAGAGAATATGAAATAATAGTGAAAAGAGACTTATTACCAAAAATATGATCAGATGAACCCTGAATCAATGACCCAAGAATCAGAGGTTGAATATTGGGAGACACAAGTCACGCTACTATCTGTTTGAACAACGGAAGCTATCCCTGAATATGTCTTTTACATGCTTTGTACTGGAGGAAATCAATATAATCCGGAAATGAAATCACCTGGATTGAATTCAATGCATTAGGTTCAATGTATTTTGAGTCAACGACTACTAATACGAATGACATTATAATGTTCACGCCCTAAAAATCGGAAACCCTTCTGGAAATTACCATTAGTGCCAGAAAAATCAGAAAATTTTCTGAAAATCACTGTTCTAGTCGGAAAACAAAAATCATTGTTCACGCCGGAAAAATATAAAAATGGTCAAAATTTGGTTTAAATTGGATGGGTAGGCTCGGAATTTGTAACGACCCGCTCGGTCGTTTTGAGAGTTAGCCCCCTGATACCCTAATAACTGCTTTCCCCATGTTTGTTTCTGCTTATGGGACTTACTGGAGTGATTAGTTGTGGATTTCCGGAGAGTTTGGGGGCACATAGTCCCTAAATATGAGTTTAAGCCTTAGAAATCGAACTGTAGTTGGAAATGTGTGAAGACGGAGCCGGAATGGAATTCCGTCAACTCCGTTGGCTCCATTGAGTGATTTTGGGTTAGGAGCGCGTCCGGAATGTGTTTTTGAGGTCTGTAGTAGATTTAGGTTTGAATTGGTGAAAGTTAGAATTTCTGCGATTTCGGCCGATAGGTGAAATTTTGATATCGGGCTCAGAATGGGATTCTAGAAGTGTAAGTAGGTCCGTAGTGTCATTTATGACCTGTGTGTCAAATTTTAGATCATTCGGATTAGTTTTGACATGTTTCGGCATCGTTTGTGGATAATAAGTTCCTAGGCTTGAATTCATGTTTAATTCATGTTTTTTGGTGTTATGTGATGTGGTTTGAAGGCTCGACTAAGTCCGAGTGGTGTTATATGACCAATTGGTAGGTTTGGTTGGGGTCCATAGGGCCTCGGGTGTGTTTCAGATGCTCAACGGGAAGAAATTAGGACTTAAGCAAAATCTGAAGTTGCTAGTTCTGGTGTTTCGCACCTGCAGAAGGGGAGCCGCAGGTGCAGACACGCAGGTGCGGTAGAGGATGCGCAGATGCGGAAATGGCCAAGGCTGGCTGGGCTCGCAGATGCGGCTAGGTTTCCGCAGATGCGGCCCCAAACCAATTAATGAATTTTCGCACCTACGATGCCTTTTCCGTAGGTGCGGCCCAATTGACCGCAGAAGCGGAAATCGCTGGTCAGAAATAACAAATTCGAGGGTTTGAATTTCATAACTTCTAAAAACGATTTGGAGCTCGAGAATAGGCGATTTTGGGTGGATTTTGAAGAGGAGATCAGTAGGTAACGATTCCTAATCCTATTTCACTTGTATTTCATCAATATATATTAAATTCTTCAATCTAATCAAGGAATTTGAGTGGAAAAATAGAAAAATGGGAGAAAAGTTCCCCAAATAAAACTCCGAGAATTTAATAGGATTTTGACGTCGAATTTTGATGACTCTTGTTCGAGTGTGTTCGTGAGTGAATGGGTATTCTAAATTGGTAACTTTCACTTGATTCCGAGACGTGGGTCCGGGGGACTTTTTGGGGCGATTTTCCTAATTTCGTGTATTAGCTTCGAATTAATTAATTATATTAGCTACTTGAAGTTATATTAACATTATGCAATTGAATTGAATAGATTTGGGCCATTTGGAGTCAGATACTCGTGGCAAGAACGTGATGTCGAGTTGAGTTGAGCAGTCGAGGTAAGTGGCTTTCCTAACACCATGTTGGGGACTTCCCCTTAGATTGTTTTGACATTTATTTGTTGTGTGGGGGCCGTGTACGTGAGGTGCCGAGTACGTACACGAGCCATTGTTGCTAAAATTCCATTTTTCCCTCGAAAATTGTAAAATTATTTCTCTCCTATTACATTTCTTAATGTGTTAATTGTTTAGCTTAGATTAGGAAAAAGCATGCCTACCTGTTTAATATTAAATTTTCCTATCTGATACTATGTGCGCCATGTTTAGTTAGTTTATTGCTTTTCCCTACCTGTGATTTGATGAACTATTTAAATTGATGCCTTATCTGACATTCATTTCGCATCGCATATTTAAATTGGGGACTACAGACGTATTCTGGGAGATCCCCCTTGTACTGCATATTTATTTTGGGGATTACGGACGTATTCTGGGAGATCCCCCCTTACTACATATTTATTTTGGGGACTATGGACGTATTCTGGGATATCCCCATGTACTGCATATTTAAATTGGGGACTATAGACGTATTCTGGGAGATCCCCCCTGTACTACATATTTATTTTGAGGGCTACGGGCGTATTCTGGGAGATCCCCCATGTACTGCATAATCATTTGTAACTACGGGACAATATCCCGGGAGATTCCACTTTGTGATATGTTGTGCTGAGTCGAGGGCTCTTTTTTTTTTTTTTTACTGTTATGTTTTAGATTATTTCTTTTTAACTGCTTACGGTAGAAATTACTTCTCTTTCACACTGTTTTAAACTTTATTATTTAGAAATCCAGCAGAGCCTTAACCTGACCTCGTCACTACTTGATTGGGGTTAGGCTTGGCACTTACTGGGTACCAATTGTGGTGTACTGATGCCCTTCCCCTCACATGTTTTTCGTGTGCAGATCCAGGTACAAGTTATCCTTCGCGTGGCTAGTCGTTGCAGCTGTTACCAGGAGACCGTAAGGTATTTCTGTCGCGTCCGCAGAATCCTCTAAGTCACCTTCCATTCTGACTTATAGAGATTTTATATGTATTTTCTTTCCAGTTTTATTTTAGAGCTACTGTAGTATAGAAGCTTATGACTATATTGCGACAATCCGGATCTCTAGGGTTTATACTTTTACATGCCGAGCGACATCTTTATGATTATTTCAGATTATTATCCTTTTTGTCTTTATTTATAGCATTTAAATTAAGTTTTATCCGAAACTTAGGCTTACCTAGTCGTAGAGACTAGGTGCCATCACGATACCTTTCAGAGGGTAAATCGGGTCGTGACAAGTTAGTATCAGAGTGTCTAGGTTCATAGGAGTCACAAGTCACAAGCCGATTTATTAGAGTCTTGCGGATCGGTACGGAGAAGTGCGTATCTTTCTTCGGGAGGCTATGTAACTGTTAAGAAAAATTATATTCTTTGAAATTCCTTACCGTGCGAGCTAGTGACATCAAATTCTAAAACTCTATTCTATTCTTTCTCACAGATGGTGAGGACCCGCACCGGGAGGACTGACAATCAAGCACGCGAGCCCCCATCCAGAGCCGTCAGAGGTAGGGGTAGAGGAAGAGCACGCGGTGCAGTCCAAGAACCGGTTAGAGCAGCGACAAAGGAGCCCACAACAGCTCCAGTTGGAGGGCCGGCTCAGGAGGTCCCTATTTCTACTCCAGCCCTCCAGGAGACCTTAGCTCATTTCATGAGCATATTCAGCACTCTGACTCAGGCTGGGCTACTCCCGATAACTGCAGCCACATCTCAGGCCAGGGGAGGGGCACAGACTCCTGCAGCCCGTACTCCTGAGCACAGGGTCCAGGTTGAGCATGCCCCAAAGTACATTCATATTCCCCAGTGGCTCCGGCTCAGCATGATTCCAGGGTAGCTGCTTCTGACGCAGAGCAGCTCAGACTTGAGAGGTACAAGAAGTACCACCCACCTATTTTCAGCGGACTAGCTTCATATGACGCTCTGGGTTTTCTTGAGAGAGTGTCATCGTATTCTCCACACTATGGGCAGTATGGAGACGAATGGAGTTTCTTTCACCACTTTCCAGCTGAGGGGAGCGGCTTATCAGTGGTGGCGTGCCCATGAACTGAGTAGTACGGACGAGGCAGCTTCACTCACTTGGACGCAGTTTTCAGAGATGTTTTTGCTTGAGTATGTTCCTCAGAGCCTCAAGTATGCTTGGCGTGCAGAGTTTGAGCAGCTACACCAGGGTGCTATGACTGTGTCGGAGTATGTAGTCGGTTTCAGTGACTTGGCTCATCATGCATCGACTTTGGTTGCCACGGTCAAAGAGGGTTCGACGCTTCATTGAGGGACTCCACCCCGGTATTCAAACCAGTATGGCCAGAGAGTTTGAAATGGATATCACTTACAGCAGGCAGTGCGTATTGCCCGGAGGATAGAGGGCATGTTTGCTCGGGACAAAGAGGAGAGGGAGGCCAAGAGGTCTCGAAAGACTGGACAGTACTCAGGAGCTCGTGCACCAGCAGCACGCTATGGTAGGGGTTTTGTGAGTCGCCCTGTTCATTAAGCTCTTCCAGCAGCCAGCGGTATTCCAGCTCTTCCTAGACCTCACGAGCCCTATTATGCACTGCCGGTATCTAGTATGCCTCATTCTCGAGGTGCTACTACCGGCCAGTCCAGCAGGCCAGTTCCGAGTCAGTCTTAGCCACCACGTCCTACGAGGGGTCATTTTGAGTGTGGTGATGAAAATAGGCTAGATTCATGTAGATTAGCAACAATTTATGCCCTAACTTTACTATGCTTCACTGTTCTAGAAAGGTTAAATGACGAAAAAATGGCTCTAATTGTGAATTTTATGTTTTGCAGGATCAAGTCGTGCTTATGAGGACATAGGACAGTGTTTGGAGCTAAATTAAAGCAAGGAAAGCCCCTCGGAGTTGAGTGTGTGTGAAAGAAGAAAGAAAATAAGAGATAAATAGCTAACGCTAGAGCGGCCACGCTAGAGCAAAAGACACTGGGCATAATGAAGTGCGATTAGTGCGGCCCAGGCGCGGTCTTAGCTCGGCCGCGCTAGTCCAGGAGCAGCGACAGTGTAGAACGCATTTAGCGTGGCCCATGCAAGTTTGAGGTTGGCCGCGCTAATCTCTCTGAAACACGGTAGTGTTGGGGGTAATTTTGGAAGTTGTGAGCAATTCCACTTAACCTATAAGAGGTCCAGTTCGCCCAAGAAGAGGATATCAAGGTTTTTATAGTTTTATTGAAGGCAAGAAGAGGCAAGAGGCAAGGAGGATCATTCGGCATCGAGTTCTACCTTTCTTCCTTTTGTTTTAATCATTCATGATGAATTTTGTTATTGTGATTATGAAAACAATTATGAGTAGCTAATTATTTAGTCTAAGGTTTTGATGGAACCTGTTAAAGGATGAACTTCGTGTTGTGTTAATATAGCTTGCCAAGTTTAATTTCTATTTGTTCAACTATGTTCTTTTTGTAGTTAATTGATAGGATCCTCAATTAGTTGTGCCTATTTATTATGAACTACTCGGGAGAGAGTGCATATTTAGGTAGTTGTTGAACAACATCACTCCCAAAGTATATGAGGAATCAATAACTGAGGGTTTAAAGGTGGGATTAGGAATACCGAACCCTTGGGTGCGATCTAAGTGAGCTGTAATAAAAGCCAGCTAGCGTAACTCGGTAGTGTGCGTCTAGTAAATTTTCGTAATTACTCGGGAGATATTTATGGTAGTAAGAGTGATCATGATTGATAGAGAAGATTAGGCAAATCTATATGAAACTTAACAGGAAGGGATTCCATCAATAGGGGAAATCACAACCTTAGAACCTTCTCTTTACTGTTTACAACTCATTCATAGTTAGCTCTTAGTTTAATTAATTTTATTCAGTTATAGTTAGTAGAAATATCACCAATTGTTATTCAAAATATCGTGGAAGTTGATTACAGAGAATTCAGTGAGTCTGAAAAAAGTAATTGATAGGTTAATTCCCTGTGGGATTCGACTCTGGGCTAAATACACGGATTATATTTGCAACAACCGCTTAGTCCTTTTTATAAGACATAGTTGGGCGTGATCAAATTTTGGCGCCGTTGCCGGGGACTTAACGGTGTTATCAATTACAGTTGAATGAAATACAAAAATTCTTAGTGTAGTCAATTTTCTCTATTTTCAATCCGTACATTAAAATTTTAACGTTTGCTAACTTGGTTGTACAGGTACATGCCTAGAAACTCATCGAGAACTGGTGAAGTGTTTGAAGCATTATCAGATCCCAAGAAATTTTTCAAGGCCTGAATCGGGCCAACCGGAAAAGAAAACAACAACAATCAACTGAACAACCTGAACCAGACATGGCAGAGCTGGTGAACAACAGAAACAATAATGGGGATAACATGGTAGACCCAGCTGCGCAGGTAGTGGGGCCTCTTGTGCCAGAGACTGCTCTATATGACTGGGCACAACCTGCAACAGAGAATTTGGCCACAACGATAGTAGTCCCGCAGATACAGGCTGAATCTTTTCAAATCACAAACAACATGTTGCACTTGTTGCAAAACAAGGGACTATTCTCGGGGTCATACATTGAAGATCCTCAACAACACTTGAAAAATTTCTTGTCAATCTGCAAAACTCAAAGACAACCCAACGTGACTCAGGGAGCAATAAAGTTGTTGTTTCCATTCTCTGTGACAGGAGCAGCCTAGACTTGTCTAAATTCACTCCCTATTAATTCTATCACTACTTGGGAGGAGTTAGTCAAGCAATTTGTGAACAAGTTTCATCCACCCAACAAGACTGCTCAGCAAATTGATGAAATCTTGAGCTTCAGACAGAAACCAACTGAAACATTGCAAGAAACATTGGAACGATTCAAAGGGAAATTGGTTATATGTCCGCACCACGGTATTCCTAAGCAGATGCTGGGGAAGAGGTTTTACATGGGTCTGGCAGATAGCGTGAAGGCTAATGTTGATGCTTCAGCTGGTAGAGCATTCTTGAGCAAATCATGGAGAGAAAGCCAGATCCTGCTCGACAAGATGGCACAGAATTCGGGATGGACAACCAGGAATTCACCCATCACTCCAGTAGTTCACTTAGTGGCTTTAGATCCAACCAACAGTCTTGCTGAAAATATGGCCACATTAATGACACAAATGACCATCCTCACCAAAAAGGTGGAAGAGTCAGGTCAGAAGCAACAGGTGCATATAGTTGATACAACCAATGGGGGCTTATGCACATCTTGCATTAGTCAGCCACTTGGTAGTCAGTGGAATGCTGAAAGTGATCACCATCACTTCCCTAAGAACATGAATTATGTGTCCAACTATGGGGTCCAGAGACAGGGTGGTCAGAATTGGGGCCAGCAGAACCACCCATACAGACCAGTCCAGCCGCAGCACAACAACAAAAATATGGGAGCCATGCCACCTCACGGTAATGTGGAGCCCTACCAAAGGCCATAGGGTTACAATAATCAGAATCAGCAGCAGGCTTATCATCCACCTTAGCAGCAACATAATGGGAGACAGGAAAATGGGTTTGCTAGACTCGAGGCAATGATGCAGCAGGTTATTAGATCGAATGCAAAAATAAGTGAAAGAGTAAATTCACATGAGTCATCCATAAAGAATATTGAAGTGTAAATGGGTCAGATTTCGATGTCATTGAATAATCATCCTCATGGGATATTACCTGCAGACACTCAGGTAAATCCAAAAGATCAAGGCCCAAAGCAGCTGATGGCAGTGAGTCTACGTAACGGCAGAGACCTAGACTTGGAGCAAGAGAGGGCTCGAGAAAACAGACAGGTTGAGACACTTGTACTAGTGCCCATTAAACTAGATGATTAAACAAGACTGACCAAGGTGACAGCGCAACCTGCCCAAGAAGAAACCAACACACAGATTGAGGTTGAGAAAGAAGTTGAGATAGCCCAGGAACCGGTAGTAGAGGTAGTGTCTGACAAAGAGAAATCCCAAATCACTGGGAAGAAGATACCTCCATCACCATTCCCATAGAGGCTGGCCAAGTACCAAAAAGATGAGCAATATAAGAAGTTCTTGGAGATGTTGAAACAAATTCAGGTAAATATTCCATTGATTGATTCTTTGAAGGAGATGCCTGGTTATGCAAAAATGATGAAGGACTTGATGTCCCAAAAATTCGACTTCCAAGACTTGGCCACATTGACTTTAACTCAGACTTGCAGTGTTGTTGTGACTAGACCAGTTGCTGAAAAGCTGTCTGATCTAGGGAGTTTCACAATTCCCTGCACCATTGGTAACTTTGCCTTTGCCAAGGCACTCTTTGATTTGGGGGATAACGTAAATCTTATGCCCATGACTATCTATAAGAGGTTGGGAATTGGAAGAGCTAGAGCCACATCTATGTTGTTGCAGCTGGCTGACAGAACTATGAAAAGGCCCTCAGGTATTCTGGATGATGTGTTGGTGCAGGTAGGGAAATTTATGTTCCCTGCAGATTTTGTAATTCTTGACTGTAGGGTGGACGAAGAAATTCCCATAATTTTGGGAAGGCCGTTCTTGGCCACGGGGGGATCTCTCATTGATTGTGAAACTGGAGAGCTCAAGATGAGGTTGAACGATGAGAAGATAACATTCAACGTGCAGAAATCTATGAGGCGACCAAGTGAATTCGCCAATTGTTCTCTAATTGATGTCATGGATGTAATCCTGGAAGAGGATGATGAGACCTTAACTATTGAGGATCATCTAGCTGCCTGTCTTATGAATTTAGATGAGGTGAATGGGGAAGAATTGGCGGAATGGGTGCTGGCTCTTGAGGGAAAAGGCTTTTGGAAGAGATCACGTGAATTTGAGCCCCTACACTTAGAAAAAAGAGAAACTCCTCCAGCCAAGCCTTCCATAAAAGAACCACCAAAGCTGGAGTTGAAGACACTGCCCGCCCATCTCAGGTATGCGTTCCGAGGTCCCATCTTCACATTACCTGTTATTATCTAATCTAGTTTGTTAGATGGGCAGGCACAACAGCTTTCGCAGGTACTCACGAAGTGCAAGACTGTCATTGGGTGGACCATGGCAGACATTAAGGGGATCAGCCCAGCATTTTGTATGCATAAAATTCTGCTGGAAGAGGGGCACAAACCTTCCAGGGAACACCAAAGGAAGCTGAACCCCAATATGAAGGAAGTGGTGAAGAAGGAGATTATTAAGTAGTTAGATGCAAGAATTATTTTCCCCATCTATGACAACAACTGGGTTAGCCTGGTGCAATGTGTGCCTAAGAAGGGTGGTATGACAGTGGTGAAAAATGATAACAATGAGTTGATCTATACACGAACCATCACAGGATGGAGAATTTGTATGGACTATAGGAAATTAAATCTGGCCACCCGAAAAGACCATTTCCCATTTCCCTTCATTGATCAGATGCTTGACAGACTGGCATGGAGGTCCCACTTCTGTTTTCTGGATGGGTACTCGGGGTACAATCAGATCTCCATTGCACCAGAGGACAGAGAGAAGACCTCGTTCACATGTCCATATGGGATTTTTGCCTTTCGGAGGATTCCCTTCGGCCTATGCAATGCACACGCCACATTCCAAAGGTGCATGATGGCCATATTCACCGACATGGTAGAAGATATAATGGAGGTGTTCATGGATGATTCTCAGTGGTGGGAAACTCATTCAATGAGTGCCTTACAAATCTGACCAAAGCGCTGAAAAGGTGTATCGAGACTAACCTTGTACTCAATTGGGAAAAGTGCCATTTTTACCGTGACTGCTGCGTGTATTACTGGGATGAACCATATATGTTTAGAATTTATGTTGACAATATGATACGGAGGTGTGTCCCCGAGATAGAACAATCTTCTGTTTTGCAGGCATGTCACGCATCTGCATATGGCGGGCATTTTGGAGGAGTCAGAATGATAGCAAAAGTTCTAGAAGTCGGGTTCTACTGGCCAACCATGTTTAAGGATGCACATCAATGGGTGAAGGGTTGTGATGAATGTCAGAGAACCGGGAACATTTCCCGTCGCCATGAGATGCCCATGGACCCAATTGAAGAGGTTGAAGTGTTTGAGGTATGGGGGATAGACTTCATGGGTCCCTTCGTCAGCTCCTATGGCAATAAGTACATACTTGTTGCTGTAGATTATGTGTCCAAATAGGTGGAAGCTTCAGCACTTCCCACCAACGATGCAAGGGTAGTGATCGGGTTTTTGAAGAAGAATATATTCACCCGTTTTGGGATCCCGAGAGCCATTATCAGTGACGGAGGCACTCACTTCCGCAATCGAGCCTTCGAGAAATTTCTAGCAATTTATGATGTGCGCAACAAGGTGGAAACCCCATACCATCCTCAGACCAGTGGGCAGGTCGAAGTGTCCAATAGAGAGATAAAGAGTGTGCTGACCAAGACTGTGAACACCACAAGAACTGATTCGGCGAAGAAGTTAGATGACGCACTCTAGGACTATAGAACAACGTTCAAAACACCAATTGGTATGTCACCATACAAGTTGGTTTTTGGGAAGGCATGTCACTTTCCAATGGAGCTAGAACATAGAGCTTGGTGGGCATTGAAATAGCTAAATCTGGACATTGAGGCTACGGGAAAAAATAGAGTCACAAAATTGCATGAGCTAGATGAGTTTCTATATCTTGCTTTCGAGAGCACGAGCTAATACAAGGAGAGAATGAAGAGGTTGCACGACAAGAACATTGTTGAGCAAAATTTCAAACCCGGAGACATGGTGTTGCTTTATAATTCAAGATTAAGGCTATTTTCGGGTAAACTCAAGTCACGATAGTCTGGACCATTTCGTGTGGTCGAAGTGCTCCCTTCATGTGCCATAGAAATTGCCTCAGAAAAAGACTCCCACACATTTAGAGTCAATGGGAACCGATTGAAACCATATGTGGGCATGCATGAAACCAAGGAAGTGTCAGTGATCCATCTGACTAAACCTCAGAGGTCGAGCGAGCCTTAAATGCGCTCATCTACGTCGTGTCGTGGCGTTAAATCAGGCGCTGCATGGGAGGCAACCCATTGACTTGTTGTAATTGTCGTGCCACAACATTAACTAAGGCTCTGGTTGGGAGGCAACCCAACGCGTAGTGAATGTAGGGTAGTTAAAATTGTACTTGACTGTTTGTAAGTACTAACATATGCAGGTGAGCTCAGGCGAATGATAAGTCAGGCCAACGTGAGGAAAAGGGTAAAAAAGAGGCAAATATTTGATGCCAGGTGCGCGGCCGCGCTATGCCCGCGCTCAGGTCACGCAAAACGGTAAGTTTTCTGCCTCAAGGTAGCGCGGCCGCGCTACGACCACGCTCAGGCCCACGCTAATTAGGTTTTATTCTGCCTCGTCTCGACGCTACATGTGCGGTCGCTCTACGACCACGCTCAAGGCCGCGCTAATTGGGTTTCATTCTGACTTGTTTCGATGCTACAAGCGCGGTCGCGCTACGACCGTGCTAATTGGGGTTCATTCTGCCTTACAAGCGCGGCCGCGCTCGAACCGCGCTAGGACCGCGCTTGTTAGGTCGCCGGACAGGTTTTGTTTTAGTTACTTTAATTCTTTATTTTTTTCTCTTATTTCTTATTTCCCCAACCCTAACCCCCCTTCTCCTATTCCCACTAAAACATCTTCTGCCCCCTCCCCCCCCCCCCCCCCCCCCCCCCCCCCCCCCCCCACACGACTCCTCTCCCTTAAAACTCTTCCTCTCCCTCACTACTCCCACAAATTCTCATTCACCCTCACAAAAGAAATAAACACAGCCCTAATATTCCCAAGGTCCAAGCTAATCCCACACCACTCTTCTTTAATTCTCACACTCATCTCCCACCACAGGTAAGGTTTTCTTTTCCCCTATTTTTGTTAGTTTGTTTTCTGCATTTTTGTTTAGGTCGTAGTTTTTCTTAATTTTTTTTATGAAGTAATTTGTAGTATATACTTAGTGCTTGTGGGTGGTGGTGTTTGTGTAGTTGTATCTATTAACTTAGTTGAGTGAATTTGGGGCAATTGTGGTGGAAATTGGGTTATAACATGATTAATTGGGGGCTCCGATGGATGATGCCCGCAAAGTGTTTGTTAAAATGCCATTGTGAGTGTCAATGATAATTGTGACCAATTTTAAGGGTGAAGTATGAGTAACCACAGTTGGGTCACCTCTTTTGTACTATGCTAATGATGTTCCTTATTGCAGGTAGTATGGCACCCTCTAGAAAGCGCCAAGCCACCGCCCTTCATCCAGCGGAATCATCTAGAGCACGAGTGTCAACTGATGCTCGTTCTTATGATAGCAACAAGTTCGTCTCTGCCGCTGCTCAGGAATGGTTTACTATTAAGGAATCAAAGAAACCAATAACAGAATGGGGTGTGGATAAAGGGTCCCTTCAGCATGACTGTCCAAACATTTACAATGAGCTGCTCCGGCGTCGGTTGGACGTGTTCTTTGAAGAGCTGGACGAGGACAATTTGATGGTTGTGCGAGAGTTTTATGCAAACATTTTGGAGCATAGGAATGATGTGGTCACCGTGTGAAAGAGGCATGTTGACGCCTCTATGGAAGCCATTAGGAGGGCCTACAGGCTGCCAGGTCCCATGGAGAAGATGGAAGACTTCTCTGAGACGTATGGTAGATGCTACACTCAATGGGAGAGGTTCTTTCAAACTATATGTGCACCTAGCAAGGAGATTGTGTGGATGCAATATGGGGAGAAGTTCAATTCGTCACCATTAACCTTTGAAGGGAAGTGTTGGCTATATCTCATCAACAATCGTCTGATCCCGTTCCACAACAACACGGAAGTGAATGCTCCTCGTGCTTGTTTGATTTGGTGTTTCATGAATGGCCACGACTTTGACATGGCCAAGCTTATTCATGAGGAGATGTTTACTCGCTGTCCAATCAAGAGATATGGCTTCTTCTTCCCCTCCCTTGTCACGAGATTATGCCGTGCAACTCAGGTGCCGGAGAATTTGAGGGTAGATGGCAAAGTGTTGAAACAGGCTACCTTTCGACCAGACAAGGTAACTATTAGAAAGGATCATGTGGCGGCTGGTGGTGCTAATAGGGAGGATGATCCTGAGGAGGAGGAGGAAGAGCAGGTAGAAGTGGGAGATGAGCTGCCCGCTCTTGAGCATGTTGCTGACATAGCAGGCCCGTCTAGGGTCAGTCGGGGTCAGAGGTTGAACAATCTAGAGTAGGATCTGGCAGGGTTACGTACCTCGGTCGTTGACTTAGGAACGCATGTTGATGCGGTGGCTACCCAGCAGGTTAAATCGGAGAAGAAAATAATAGGTTGGTTGCGAGCTCTAGGTCGTGCATGTCATCTGAACCCAGGGACGATCTCCGATCAAGATTGATCCATCAGGGAAGTTCCTTTACCTCACTTTGCTTTATTTTGAATGCCATGAGGACATGTCTTCTTTTTAAGTGTGGGGTGGGGGATACTTCAGTGTATGTTTATATATGTAGAAACATATTTGTTTTATGTTTTCTTTTGTTTTTGGTTTTGAGTAGAAGTTTAATTATGTGAGTCGACTTATCCCGACGACGGATCTCTTTCGACGGTGTTCTTGAGGGTCTATGTCGATCTTTAAAAAACAAACCAGAAATATGTTAGACTCTTCCTAACGACGGATCTCCTAGACAGTTTTCTTGAGGGAAGCAAGTCTAAAGAAAATACCAAAAAATAATTCTATTTTAAGTAGTGTAGTAACTCCCCCTTGGTTTTTCTTTGGACCACGATTCTTTTCCAAGGGTTTTACTTGAATCGGGTGTAGTTAGTTTTTGTTTATTTTGCTTTTAGTTTTTAGTTGGTACTTATGGGCTATGAGCGGAATCCCTTAACGTTGTTACACCTGAACACAGTAGGCACTAGAGTGTGACGCTTAGTCTCAGTGTTGATTTGTATTAGGGTGCCTTAAATTGTATGTGTGTAACTGACTTAACTACTCAAACGAAAGTGTTTTGATAAGCCAATCTGGAGTGAGTCATGTGCCATATGTGTGTGAGTTGTATTGTATTCTATGCTCTGCATTTGATGCCTAGAACTTGCCCTGTGTGTTTGCAAAGTAAAATAGTAGCTTTATTCTGTCTTAGAAGTGATATAGGCATTTCTTTAAGCCAGATATATAAAGTATACCCACCTAAATGTGATATATCGTAGTTAACCCCGTTGAGCCTATAAGCCTGTTCTTTGGCACCACATTACAAGCCTTACCCAATTGTTTGAATGGCCCATCTATTTGAACTGCTTTACCTCCCATTAGCACTTAAATTGTTATGAAATATGTAAAAGTTAAAGTGTGGGGTGGTTGGTTTGGCTTTTGAGTGGAACCAATGAAATAGGGAGACAAGTGCAGTGTTTTGGAAAAAAAAATAAGTGCCACTTAAATGAAAAAAGAAGAGAGAGAAAAGAGTAAATAAATGTAGTCCTTGATAAGTGGTGACTTGATACAACTGTACCTGAAGCAGTTTGGGGTATTATAAATAGAAGTGTGGTGGACTATCTGGTCTGACATAAGTATGGTTCTGAAAGTGAAAGTAATTGTATTAAAGTGCTTAGGGAGGTTAGTCACTATATCCAAATATATCCTACCTGTCCCTTAGCCTACATTAAAACCAATTAAAGTCCTAGTTGATCTTAGACTGAATGAGCTCGATTAGTAGAGTAGTACACTACGGACAAGCCTATGGTGCATCTTTGTGGCATATGAATGTTCTTTCTAAGAGTGAGTGACCTTTTTCTATCTGAGTTCCTAATTGTGCTTAATGTTATTACTTGTGGAACTACTCTCTTGTGTGATGTGAGGGCACTTGATTCATGAAGGAAAGGTAAGTCTTGACCTCTGTTTGGAGTAAGCTGAGTAAGTATGAATATTGCACGGCACGTGAGAGTCAACTCTTGAGGAAAAGATATTACAGTACTAGACGCAACTTTTGTGATATGTACTTGGTGTGACACGTTAGGGGGGTGCTTAGTGAAGGAACCTCTGTAGAATATGGTGGATTGCTCGGGGACAAGCAATGATTTAAGTGTGGGGTGTTGATAATAGGATAGATTCATGTAGTTTAGCAACCATTTATGCCCTAACTTTACTATGCTTCAGTGTTCTAGGAAGGTTAAATGACAAAAAAATGGCTCTAATTGTGAATTTTATGTTTTGCAGGAGCAAGTCGTGCTTATGAGGACATAGGACAGTGTTTGGAGCTAAATTAAAGAAAGGAAAGCCCCTCGGAGATGAGTGTGTGTGAAAAAAGAAAGAAAATAAGAGACAAATAGCTTATCCACTCTAGCATGGGTGAAGCGCGGCCTTAGCACGGCCACGCTAGAGCAAAAGACGCTGGGAAGAATGAAGTGCGATTAGCGTGCCCAAAGCGCGGTCTTAGCGCGCCGCGCTAGTCCAGGAGCAGCGACAGTGTAGAATGAATTTAGTGCGGCCCATGCGTGGTTTGAGTGTGGCCTTGCTAGTCCCTACGAAACACGGTAGTATTAGGGGTAATTTTGGAAGTTGTGAGCAATTCCACTTAACCTATAAGAGGTCCAGTTTGCCCAAGAAGAGGATATCAAGGTTTTTATAGTTTTATTGAAGGCAAGAAGGGGCAAGAGGCAAGGAGGATAATTCGGCATCGAGTTCGACCTTTCTTCCTTTTGTTTTGATCATTCATGATGAATTTTGCTGTTGTGATTATGAAAACAATTATGAGTAGCTAATTATTTAGTCTAAGGTTTTGATGGAACCTGTTGAAGGATGAACTTCTTGTTGTGTTAATATAGTTTGCCAAGTTTAATCTCTATTTGTTCAACTACATTCTTGTTGTAGTTAATTGATAGGATCCTCAACTAGATGTGCCTATTTATTATGTATTACTAGGGAGAGAGTGCATATTTAGGTAGTTGTTGAACAACATCACTCCCAAATTATATGAGGAATCAATAACCGAGGGTTTAAAGGTGGGATTAGGGATAACGAAACATTGGGTGCGATCTAAGTGATCTGTAATAAAAGTCAGCTAGCGTAACTCGGGAGAGTGCGTCTAGTAAATTGTCGTAATTACTCAGGAGAGATTTACGGTAGTAAGAGTGTTCATGATTGATAGAGAAGATTAGGAAAATCTATATGAAACATAACAGGAAGGGATTCCATCAATAGGGGAAATCACAACCTTAGAACCTTCTCTTTACTGTTTACAACTCATTCATAGTTAGCTCTTAGTTTAATTAATTTTATTCAGTTATAGTTAGTAGAAATATCACCAATTGTTATTCAAACTATCGTGGAAGTTGATTACGGAGAATTCAGTGAGTCTAACAAAGGTAATTGATGGTTAATTTCCTGTGGGATTCGACTCTAGGCTAAATACCCGGATTATATTTTCAACGACCGCTTAGTCCTTTTTATAAGGTATAGTTGGGCGTGATCAGGTGACCCTCGTCACATGTTTATAGATTTCCCCAGAGATAGGAGTGGTGCATCATCTCAGACTTATCAGGCTCCATGTGCTCCACCAGGTCCTCCAGCTATTCTTCTAGCCCTAGCTACTGCCCCACCTTCTCAGACAGCTCGAGGTGGAGGTCGGGGAGGTCGAGGTCGTCCTAGAGAGGGAGGCCATGCCAGGTACTATGGCCTTCCAGCCCGTTCAGAGGTTGTCGCTTCAGATTCAGTTATCACAGGTATCGTCCTTGTTTGTCATAGGGATGCATCAATATTATTTGACCCAGGCTATACATATTCATATGTGTCTTCTTATTTTACTTCACATTTGGGGATAGCTCGGGATTCTTTGAGTTCCCCTATTTATGTTTCTAATCCTATAGGAGATTCTCTCGTTGTGGACCACGTATATCGGTCGTGTTTGATTCTTCTTAGTGGTTTTGAGACTAGAGTCAACTTATTATTGCTCAATATGGTTTATTTTGATGTTATCTTGGGCATGGGCTGGTTGTCGCCCCATTATGTTATTCTTGATTGTCACGCTAAGATCGTGATGCTAGTTATGCCAGGGTTATCGATATTAGAGTGAAAGGGTACTTTGGAGTATACTCCCTACAGGGTCATTTCTTTTCTTAAGGCTCTGTGGATGGTTGAAAAAGGGGTGTGAGAGATGCCAGTGTTGATACCCCTACATTTGAGTCAGTTCCAGTAGTGAGAGACTTCCCTGATGTATTTCCAGCTGATCTTTTGGGTATGCCGCCCGATAGAGATATTGATTTTGGTATTGATTTGTTGTCGGGCACTCAGCCCATTTCTATTCCTCCCTATCGTATGGCTCCTCTTGAGTTGAAAGGGTTGAAGGAGTATTAGTATGAGTTTCTTGATAATGGTTTTATCAGGCCCAGTTTATCACCCTGGGGTGCTCCGGTATTATTTGTGAAGAAAAAGGATGGTTCTATGCGTATGTGTATTGATTATCGGCAGATGAACAAGGTCACAGTGAAGAACAGATATCCTTTGCCTTGCATTGATGATTTATTTGACCAGTTACAAGGTGTCAGGGTATTTTCCAAGATTGACTTGCATTCTGGCTATCATCAATTGAAGATTTGGGAGCCGGACATCCCGAAGACTGCCCTCAAGACCAGATATGGTCACTATGAGTTTCTTGTCATGTCATTTGGGCTGACCAATGCCCCATCAGCATTTATGCACTTGATGCATAGTGTGTTCCGGCCTTATCTTGATTCCTTCGTCATTGTGTTTATTGATGACATCTTGGTATATTCCCGGTCTCGGGAGGATCATGAGCAACATTTGAGGATTGTGCTTCCGACTTTGAGGGAGAAGAAGTTGTATGCAAACTTTTCTAAGTGTGAATTATGTCTTGATTCAGTGGCATTCTTAGGCCACGTGGTGTCTTGTGATGGGATTAAGGTTGATCCGAAGAAGGTGAGATCCGCAGCTTCCTCGGTTTGGCTGGGTACTATCGGCGTTTCGTAGAGGGATTTTCATCTATTGCAGCACCTATGACCAGACTGACCCAGAAGGGTGCTCCGTTCAGGTGGAATGAGGAGTGTGAGGAGAGCTTCCAGAAGCTCAAGACAACCCTGACTACAGTTCCAGTGTTGGTATTGCCTACGGGTTCAGGGTCCTATACAGTCTATTGTGATGCTTTGAGGATTGTCCTTGGGGCGGTGTTGATGCATGACGGTAAGGTGATTGCCTACGCGTCCAGACAGTTGAAGGTACATGAGGTGGTTGGAACTACTCAAGGACTATGACATCACTATATTATACCACCCGAGGAGGGCCAATATGGTGGTCGATGCCTTGAGTCGTCGGGCAGAGAGTCTGGGAAGTTTGGCATATCTTCCGGCAGCTGAGAGGCCCTTAGCCTTGGATGTTCAGGCCCAAGCCAGTCCGTTCGTGAGATTGGATCTTTCAGGGCCTTTCCGAGTATTAGCTTGTGTGGTTGCCCCATCTTCTCTTTATGACCACATCAGAGAGCGCTCGTATGATGACCCCCACCTTCTAGTTCTTCAGGACAGGATCCGGTGAGGCGATTCCTGGGACGTGACTATAGGTGATGATGGCATGATGAGGATGCAGGGTCGTATCTACGTGCCCAATGTAGATGGGCTTCTGGAGTTGATTCTGGAGGAGGCCGATAGCTCACGGTACTCCATTCATCTGCGTGCCGCGAAGATGTACTTGGACTTGAGACAGCACTATTGGTGGAGAAGGATGAAAAATGATATAGCTGGATTTGTGGCCAAGTGTCTCAATTGTCAGCAAGTCAAATATGAGCATCAGAGGCCGAGAGGATTACTTCAGCAGATTGAGCTCCCAGAGTGGAAGTGGGAGCGGATCACCATGGACTTCGTGGTTGGACTTCCTAGGAATTTGAGAAAGTTTGATGCTATTTGGGTGATCGTGGATCGGCTGACCAAGTCAACCCATTTCATTCCAGTGTTGACAACATACTCCTCAGAGAGGTTGGCCGAGATTTATATTAGGGAGATTATCTGCCTTCATGGTATTCTAGTGTCTGTCATTTTAGACAGAAGCACAGAGTTCACATCACGATTTTGGAGAGTCGTACAACAGGAGCCGGGTACCAGGGTAGAGTTGAGCACAACCTTTCACCCTCAGACGGACGAGCAGTCCGAGCGCACGATTCAGATTCTTGAGGATATGCTTTGTGCATGTGTGATGGAGTTTGGAGGGTTATGGGACCAATACTTTCCACTTGCAGAGTTTGTTTATAATAACAACTACCAGTCTAGCATTCAGATGGAACGTATGAGGCTTTGTACGGTAGGCGATGTCGGTCCCCAGTGGGATGGTTTGAGTCGGGCTAGGCCCGATTGTTGGGTACAGATTTGGTCCAGGATGCCCTGGACAAGGTGAAGGTGATTCAGGAGAGGCTTCGCACAGCTCAGTCCAGGCAGAAGAGTTATGCGGATCGGAAGGTTTGTGATTTGGTATTTATGGTTGGTGATCGGATTTTGCTTCGGGTAACGCCAATGAAGGGCGTCATGAGGTTCGGGAAGAAGGGTAAGATGAGTCCGAGATTCATTGGTCCTTTTGAGATATTGCGGCGTGTTGGGGAGGTTGCTTATGAGCTTGCATTACCTCCCAGCCTAGCAGGATTTCATTCGGTATTCCACGTCTCTATGCTCCGGAAGTATCATGGTGATTCGACTCATGTATTGGATTTCAGTTCAATCCAGTTGGACAAGGATCTATCTTATGTTGAGGAGCCAGTAGCTATATTGGATAGGCAGGTCAGAAAGCTCATGTCGAAGAATATTTCATCAGTAAAGGTCCAGTGGAGGGGTCAGCCGGTTGAGGAGGCGACTTGGGAGACCGAGCAGGATATGTGCATCCAGTACCCTCATCACTTCACAGCTTCAGGTATGTCTTTATACTCGTTTGAGGACGAATGGTTTTCTTAAGAGGGGGAGAATGTAAAGACTCGGTCGGTCGTTTTGAGAGTTAGCTCCCCGGTCCCCTAATAACTGCTTTCCCCAGGTTTGTTTCTGCTTATGGGACTTGCTGGAGTGATTAGTTGTGGATTTCAGGAGAGTTTTGGGGCACATGGTCCCTAAATATGAGTTTAAGCCTTAGAAATTGGACCGTAGTTGGAACTGTGTGAAGACGGATTCGGAATGGAATTTATTCGACTTCGTTAGCTCCGTCGAGTGATTTCAGGGTTAGGAGCGCGTCCGGAATGTGTTTTCGAGGTCTGTAGTAGATTTAGGCTTGAATTGGTGAAAGTTAGAATTTTGGCAATTTCGGCCAATAGGTGAAAGTTTGATATCGGGATCAGAATGGGATTTTGGAAGTGGCAGCAGGTCTGTAGTATCATTTATGACCTGTGTGTCAAATTTGAGGTCATTCGGATTAATTTTGATGTGTTTCTGCATCGTTTGTGAATTTTGGAAAAACACTAAGTTCCTAGGCTTGAATTCATGTTCAATTCGTGTTTTTGGTGTTATGTGATGTGGTTTGAAGGCTCGACTAAGTCCTAGTGGTGTTATATGACTGATTGGTAGGTTTCGTTGGGGTCCCGGGTGCCTCAGGTCTGTTTCGGATGCTCAACGGGAAGAAAATAGGACTTAAGCAAAATCTGAAGTTGTTGGTTCTGGTGTTTCGCACCTGCGGAAGGAGAGTCGAAGGTGCGGACATGCAGGTGTGGTAGAGGATGCACAGATGCGGAAATGTCCAAGGCTGGCTGGGCTCGCAGATGCGGCTTGGTTTCCGCAAATGCGGCTTAGAGACCGCAGATGCGACCCCAGCCCAATTAATGAATTTTCGCACCTGCGATGCCTTTTCCGTAGGTGCGGCGCAATTGATCGCAGAAGCGAAAATCGCTGGTCTGAAATAACAAATTTGAGGGTTTGAATTTCATAACTTCTAATATCGATTTGGAGCTCAGAAATAGGCGATTTTGGGTGGATTTTGAAGAGGAGATCAGTAGGTAACGATCAGTAGGTAACAAAGAATCCAAATAGGCCTGGAATACCCCGTTCATCAAATCCATAAATTCTGCTGAGGCAATTCAAATGATATCACTAAGAACTCATAGTGACCATACCGAGTCCGAAAAGTTCTCTTAGATACATCTGGTGCCATAATCTTCAACTGATAGTATCCAGATCTCAAATCAATCTTCGAAAATACTTTGGCACCCTGAGGCTGATCAAATAAGTCATCAATCCACGACAGAGGATACTTGTTCTTAATGCTGACTTTGTTCAACTATCAATAATCTATACACATCCTCATCAAACCATCATTCTTCTTCACAAACAACATTGGCGCACCTCAGGGCGAGACACTAGGTCTAATGAATCTGTTATCAAACAAATCTTGTAACTGCTCCTTCAGTTCCTTCAATCAGTTGGGGCCATACAATATAGTGGAATAGAGATGGGCTGAGTTCCCGGAGCAAAGTCAATACAGAAGTGGATATCTCTATCGGGTGGCATCCCCGACAAATTTGCAGGAAACACCTCTGGAAACTCACACAAAACTGCTACTGAATCCATGGAAGGAACCTTCTCACTAGGATCACGCATATAGGCCAAATATGCTAGACATCCCTTCTTGATCATATGTCGAGCCTTCACGTAAAAAATAACCATGCTAGCAGAATGGAAAGGAGTCCCTCTCCACTCTAATCGAGGCACCCTAACATGGCTAAAGTCACCGTCTTGGCGTGACAGTCCAAAATAGCGTGATAAGGTGACAGTAAATCCATGCCCAAAATAACATCAACGTCCATCATATCAAGAAGTAGGAGATCCATACTAGTCTTAACGCTCCCACAGGTGTGGACACAAAGATAGGAACACTCAAAGAATCATAAGGCAAAACCAGATATGAAGCAAATAGGATGACACGTATGAATAAATAGAGCCGGATAAAATAGAACTAAGGTATATCTATGGCAAAATGGAACAATACTTGTGATGACGACATCAGATGACTCTGCCAGGTCTAGCTGGAAATGCATAAAAATAGGGCTGGGCTCCACCACTCTGACGTTCGCCTCTCGGACGGCCTCTAGCTGGCTTACCTCCACTTCTTATGGTCTGATCTCCATCTCTAATGGGTTGGCCTCTACCTCTAGCACCCTGACCCCCGCCTCTAGCTTGTTGAGCGGGCAGTGAAGCAACCGGTGTCGGAACCTTGGGACAAGAACCCTATTGGGGTATGCCTCCATGTGACCTAGGGTAAAATCTCGCAATGTACCTCGGATCTCCACAAGTATAACAAGTCCTCGGCTGTTGTACAGCTGAATCTAGAACTTTCCATGTCGACCTGGATAACCACCCTAATAACTCTAGATCAGAGGTGCACTAATAGGAGCTGAAGGTGCATTGCAGGCTGGCAGCTTGATAACTAGTGATTTGTGCTTATTATTTACTCCTGTTTTCTTAGGTTTTGAAGTGAATTTGACTAAAATACTCCCACAATTTGATGCAAGTTGTTTAAATTACAGGAATTGAGTTGAATTGTGAATATTGACCTAAAAGGACTCAAAAAGGAACAGAAACTTGCATTGTCCCAGATTTGTGATTGGACTCAAAAAGGACCTAAAAGGACTCATCATCTATCTTTGTTTCTTCTTCAAATATGAGTAGCTAGACCCTTAATCTAGGGTTGTGACCTAACCCTAGTGTGGGTAACTAATGGGTCTTTCATTTTAGGATAAATTTGTGATTGGGTGTTTGATTTTTAGTCTAATTTCTGCTTAATTCTCAGATTTAGTGGTTGCAAACACTATTTCATGCCTTTATGACTAGGGTTATTCTTTAGAGAGATGACCCAAGTCTAGGTAATTAGGCTAACAAGGTATTCGGGTAAACTCAAGAGATTGATAGCCCCAATAAAAGGGTGTATACTAGAGATAGTTACACCCGACTTGAGCCATTTCATTGGATTTGTTGAAACACCCAATTGTGCTTGAGAAGGACAATTCGGGCAAAGTCACCCAAATTACTGAGAGGTATTGGGTGAGCAAATTAATATGAGGTTATGTCATTCACCCACAATTCACAAGGTTATCCTCGATTTTAGACTCCATTAGTCACTCGCCTAGGAGTAAGTCATAGCCCTAGTGCCTTTAATTACTTGAGAAAAATCCACAAAAAGATAATAGTTAGCTAGATAATAGTCATTTTGAGAATTACTTTAGTATAAATACAAAACCCTTTATGATGAGAAGTGCAATTATGAACTTGAAACACCACTAGGTTCAGTAGAAATTCAACCCCCATATACATAACTCCATGTGGATATCGATTCCGACTCGTTCAGGTAAAAGCTGCTTCGACGCCTTCCTTGCTACTCTTTAGTGGTATAGGTGGGCGCCGATCACCTTTTGGCGCCGTTGCTGGGGAGTTATAATGGTGTTGACTATCTATTTGAGTAGTGGTGTAGATTGTTTTTCTTTCCTTCTTTTTGTTAACTTTTGTGTTTCAATCAATACAGCTACTTATGGTTGATCCTTTGGCAAATATTATACCGAGGGAGGAGGTAGATGATCTTGAGGAAGATGAGTTACATCAGCTTCCACCTCAAAGACGGGGTCGACAGGCCAATCCCAATGATAATATTCCAGACCCTCCCCCGCCTCCTCCCATAGTTTCTCCTCGGGTGCTTCCAAACGGAGGGTATGCAAATGCAATTGTCCCACCCAGAATCCGGGCGGGCAACTTTCAAATCACTAATGTCATGTTGACACTCTTGGAGCAGCGTGGGTATTTCACGGGAGCTCCCCATAAAAATTCCTACAAGAACTTAAAAGACTTTGTGGACACATGTTGGGGGAGAAAGCAAACCAATGCATCGGAGGATGCCTTGAGGCTCAGATTATTTCCTTTCTCTCTCCGAGGGAAAGCCCTGGATTGGCTTGAACGACTCCCCAATCATTCTATCTCTACATGGGATGAATTGGCGGATAAGTTCATTGCCAAGTTTTTCTCCCCCGGGCACATGGCGGCTTTGAGAGACGAGATATTGGCATTCAAGAAAGAGCCGAATGAGCCCCTTCACGATATTTGGGAACGCTACAGAACTATGGTCAAAGAGTGTCGAAACAATAACATGACCGAGGTCATGATACAACAGACTTTCTATCGAGGAATCAATACCACAAATTAGTGTGTGGTCAACCAACTTGTTTGGGGAAACTTTATGAAGCTTACTTACAATGAAGCATGGGACATCTTGGACGAAATGTCTTACACTTCGTCAGCATGGCAGAGTCGGGCAAATGTGCCCCAGGGTGATCCAAGTGTGATAAATCTCCACAAAGAGATTCAAGATCATGGGCAAGCAATTGCCGAGCTTACCACCACCATGACTCAACTTGCTAAGGTGCAGCTTCAACAAATATAAGGGCCGAAGCAAGTGCATGCTATGGAGGGGTGAGTATTTTGGTTAACAAGCGGAGACCTAGTGGAAATAAAATTCCAAACAACAATGACCAATGTGACCAAGGAGTGAGTGGGTACAATCAAGAGGATTCTTATGATGAGCAAAATGAATATGTAATGTATGCCAACAATTTTCAAGGGAAAAGTAACAATCAAGGGAACAACCAAAATTGGAACAACCAAAGGAAAGGCAATTGGAACAACAATAACAACTCAAGCAATTGTGGGAACAACAATCAACAATGGGGTGGAAATAACAACAATTGGATCGGGAACAATAATTGGGGTTGCAATGGAAATCGGGGGTAGGGCTTTCAAAGGCCCCCGATGTATCAACAACCCAACAATCCACCCCTATCAATCACAAGGCCAAGGTTCCTAAGCAATTACATGGGTCGGATCGAGCAAATATTTAAACAAATGATGGAACGTAATGCGGATTCGGATGCTCAAATTGCCTCTCGTACCACCTCCATCCGAAACCTTGAAGTCCAAATGGGAAAAATCTCACAAGCCTTGAACACACGCCCGAAGGGGGCACTACCTAGTGACACGATGGTGAACCCTAAGGGTGGGAACAACAACAACAATATCGGCCATGCAATGGCGGTGACCACAATAAGTGGTCGAGGTGGTGAGGCTAGTTCTTCAAAGAAAAAGAGAGTTGTTAGTGATGATGATGACCTGCAACAAGAGGAGATTCCTATTGAGGTTGAAAATGTGGTTGAAGATCCGGTGAATAATGAAGTGAGGATTGACATTGATGCCAATGAGGAGGAATCACAAAATGGCGTAAACCCGTCTAGGGAACACGTAATTGACATACCCGATCCGCTTGTGCCAAAATTCAAGGCTACATTGCCTAGACCTCCTCCTCATTATCCTCAAATATTGGCCAAGCAAAAGACAGAGAATCAATTCAAGAAATTTATAGATATGATGAAGATCTTGTCCATCAACGTACCATTAGTTGAGGCTCTAGAACAAATGCTCGGGTATGCCAAGTTTATGAAAGACTTGATCACTAAGAAGAGATAAATGGAGTGCGAGACAATCCAGATGACTCACCAAGTGAGTGAAATTGTGCACTCAATGGCACCCAAACTAGAAGATCCGGAGCATTCACTATCCCTTGCATTATTGGTAGTACGGAATTTTCCAAGGCATTGTGTGACTTGGGTGTTAGTATCAACTTGATGCCTTACTCTTTTTTTAAAACCTTGGGAATTGGTCAACCTAGGGAAACTTCTTTGCGACTTCAAATGGAGAATCGAACTATGAAGCGGCCTTTGGGAATCATTGATGATGTTTTGGTGCGGGTTGACAAATTTATCTTGCCCGCGGATTTTGTGATATTGGATTGTGAGGTAGATTATGAAGTTCCAATCATCTTGGGAAGACCTTTACTTGCAACGGGGAAGGCCTTGGTAGATGTGGAGGCTGGTGAGCTCACCTTCCGGGTGGGTGATAAAAAGGTCGCTTTCCATGTTTGCAAGTCAATGTGGCAACCCAATAGCACGGAGGTGTGTTCGTTTGTGGACCTTGTCACCGAGGTCATAATTGATGAAAAACGCTCAGTGATCAATGTTGAAAATCCCATGGAAGGAGTTTTATTGAATCGTGATGATATTGTGGTGGATGGCTTGATCGAGTGTGCCAATGCATTACAAGGCATGGGTTCTTATTCTTATGGTCCTCGCAAGCTATCTTTGGACTTGAAAAATCGGAAAACTCCTCCGACAAAGCCCTCAATCGAGAAGCCACCTACCTTGGAGTTGAAGCCCCACCCACCACACCTCAGGTATGAATTTTTGGGTCCTTCTCATACTTTACCTATTATACTTTCTTCTTGTCTAACCCAATTGCAGGTAGACTCTACACTCAAAGTGCTCCAAAAGAGAAAGAAGGCCATAGGTTGGACTCTTGCTGATATTCGGGGCATAAGCCCCGCCTTCTGTATGCACAAAATAATTCTTGAAGATGGTGCAAAGCCCTCCATAGAACATAAACGGAGGTTGAATGAGGCAATGCAGGAGGTGGTCAAAAAGGAGATAATCAAGTGGCTCGATGCTGGGGTCATCTACCCAATCTCTAACATTGCTTGGACTTCTTCAGACCAATGCGTGCCTAAAAAGGGTGGCATGACCGTGGTGCAGAATGACAAGAATAAGCTTATTCCCACTCGAACCGTGACTGGTTGGAGGGTTTGCATGGATTATCGCAAATTGAACAAGGTGACACGAAAGTATCACTTCCCTTTGCCATTCTTGGACCAGATGCTTGACAAACTTTCTAGGAGAGCTTTCTATTGTTTCTTGGACGGGTATTGAGGATACAATCAAATCTTGCTAGCTCCAGAAGATCACGAAAAGACAACCTTCACCTGTCCCTATGGAACATTTGCTTTTTCAAGGATGCCATTTGGTTTGTGCAATGCACCCGCCACATTCCAATGGTGCATGATGGCAATTTTTACTGATATGGTTGAAGATTAGTTGGAGATGTTCATGGACGACTTCAGCGTGGTCGGGGATTCTTTTGAGGAGTGTTTGCAAAATATTGATAAGTCCTCGCCCGGAGTGAAGAAACCAACTTTGTTTTGAATTTGGTAAAATTCCATTTCATGGTCGAAGAGGGCATAGTCCTCGGCCATAAAATCTCAAGAGATGGCATTGAAGTGGATAAAGCCAAGATAGAGGTTATTTCCAAGTTACCTCCTCCAACCTCGATGAACGGAGTCCGTAGTTTCTTTGGGCATGGGGGATTTTACCGGAGATTCCTTAAATATTTTTCAAAGGTGGTAAATCCTCTATGAAAGCTATTGGATAAAGATGCCAAGTTCGAGTTCAATGAAGAGTGTATTAGACCATTTGAGTTGTTGAAGCAAAAGCTAACTACCACACCAATAATCACCGCACCAAATTGGAGCTCTCTTTGCGAGCTCATGTGTGACTCAAGTGACGTGGCGGTGGGTGCGGTCTTGGGCCAACGGGTGAACAAAATCTTTCACCCCATTTATTATGAAAGCAAAACCATGAACTCCGCCCAAATGAACTACACCATCACCGAGAAGGAATTATTGGCTATAGTCTTTGCAATGGAGAGATTTAGGCCCTACCTTCTTGGCGCCAAGGTGATAGTGCATATCGATCATGAGGCGCTCCGGTACTTAATGACAAAGAAGGATTCAAAATCTAGGCTTATGAGGTGGGTCTTATTGGTTCAAGAGTTTGATCTAGAAATTGTTGATAGAAAGGGGAGTGAGAATCAAGTTGCCAATCATCTATCCCGGTTGGAAGAACAAGGAAGGCCAAATGATGGCCTTGAGATCAATGATACCTTTCGGGATGAGTAGCTTCTCTCCATCTCTATGCATGATATGCCATGGTTTGCGGACATCGCCAACTTGCTTGTTACTGGTGTTGTCCCGTTTGAGATCTATTCTAACCAAAGGAAGAATCTTAGATGTGACAGCTTGGATTACTATTGGGATGATCCGTATTTATTCAAAATATGCAATGATGGAGTATATCAGTGTTGTGTCCCCGAGGATGAACAAATGTCAATCATTGAGTCTTGTCATTACTCACCCTACGGTGGTCATCACGATGGGGCAAGGACAGCTTCAAAAGTCTTGAGTTGTGGTTTTTATTGGCCAGCCTTGTACAAGGATGCAAGTGAATTGATAAAGAGGTGTGATGAATGTCAAAGAGCGGGAGGCATATCAAAGAAGGATGAAATTCCCCTCGCGGCGATCCTTGAGGTAGATATATTTGATGTGTGGAGCATTGACTTCATGGGCCCGTTCGTTAGCTCGTGTGGGAACACCTACATTCTCGTGGCGGTGGACTATGTCTTAAAATAGTTTGAAGTCGTGGCTTTACCCAATAATGAATCCCGGAGTGTGGTTGGTTTTCTCAAGAAGAACATTTTCACTAGATTTGGGACACCCCGTGCCATCATTAGTGACGAGGGATCTCATTTATGCAATCGGGATTTTGATTCATTGCTTGCCAAGTATGGGGTAAATCACAAAGTGTCCACTCCGTACCATCCTCAAGCTAGTGGGCAGGTTGAAGTTTCTAATCGGGAAATCAAGAACATTTTGGCCAAGACCGTGAATGCAAATAGGACCGAGTGGTCTACAAAGCTTGATGATGCTCTTTTGGTGTATAGGACCGCCTTCAAAAGCCCAATCGGTATGTATCCATATCGTTGGTGTATGGAAAAGCATGTCACCTACTAGTGGAGTTGGAGAACAAGGCACTTTGGGCTTTAAAGAAGTTGAACTTGGATTGGGACACAACTGCAAATCTTCGTGTTGATCACCTTAATGAGCTAGATGAGTTTAGATTCCATGCCTATGCAAGCTCTATCTTGTACAAGGATAAAATGAAGTATTTGCACGAGTAGTATGCTAAGGACCGGGAATTCAAAGTGGGAGACTTGGTGCTACTTTTCAATTCAAGGCTTCGTCTCTTCCCGGGCAAACTCAAGTCGAAGTGGAGTGGTCCATTTGAAGTGGTGTTGGTTACACCCTTTGGTGCCCTTGATCTAAAAAACAAGAATGGTGAGATTTTTTGTGTGAATGGGCACCAGGTCAAACATTATTTGGGTAAATTTGAAGACAGTCACGTGGTGGCTTTGCTGAATTTCAATTGAACTTGGTAACATGTGTCGTGCCGCGATGTTAAATCAGGCGCTTCTTGGGAGACAACCCAAGTGTTTTTCTTTTCTTTATTTTTGTTTGTTTTTGTTAGAGTAGATTTTATGTGGGCTAACCTGTTGTGAAGTTGGTGTAGGATTTGATGGATGCATTGCAGGATCAAGTCTGGAAAATTGAGCAAGCTGGTAAAAATCCGCTACAGCTGTCAAAATTTCGCTGGCAGCAGCCATCAACCGCTACAGCGAAACATTGCCGCTGTTAGTGGTCCAATTGAGCTAAAACGTGAACCCTCTGAACCTCACAACCGCTGCAGCGAACAATATTCCACTGTTGGCGGTGGGATTTTGCTGTAGCGGTAGAATTCCGCTGACAGCGGTGAGGTGAACGGGCCAGTAGTTTCAAAGTGCCAAAAGTGCGGTCAGCGGTAAAATTTTGCTTCCGCGCTAGGTAAGTCGGTGGGGTCCCCACCTCCTCAGTATAAATACGAAGGGACCCCCTTCTTTTACCCTTTTCACTCATTTGCTTCCCAGACCAACATTTTTACTGCACATCACATTTCACTGTTCATCCAAGACCATTGTTTTCACATATTGGCATCCTACATCTTCATCTAACACTGGTATGTGCTCATTGATTGTTTTTAGTTGATAATTTGTTGCTAGTTTTTGGTGTGTTTTTCTTTTTGTTCTCTTTTTGAAGTTATTGAATCCCTAATCTTTAAGCATGATTCACCAATGTGGGGTAGTTATTTCTGGGTATCTAAATGGGTACAGGGTTCTTCCTATCTGAGTTTCATGTTTAATTTTTGCAAAACTTGGTAGAACCCTAATTTGAATTTTGATGTCAGTGCACTAAATTGATGAACTCCGCTACAGCGGTACAAAATTCCGCTAACAACGGAGTCTTTCAACCTTAATATGGTGAACCCTAGAGTTCCGATGTAGCTGTCAAAAATCCGCTGACAGCGGTGTAGGTTCCGCTCCAGCAAACCAATTTTCCGCAGACAGCATTTCCCATGTTCAGATAAGTGAGGCTCCTGATTCCCATCTTTCCGCTGTAGCAGCCAAAATTCCGCTGATAGCGGTGGCCAAACGCTGCAACGGTCCAGTATTTCGCTGACCACGTTTCCTATATTCAGAGAGTGGGTAGTCTGATCCCCACTCTTCCACTGCAGCGGTCAAAAATCTGCTAACAGCGGTCAGTTATCCCTGACAGCGGAATCCTGTTGGCACGTTGTCTCACTATCTGCATATGTAATGTCTATGCTTTGATTGGGTGCTTATGTACCATATTTTAACAACTTTTGTTGACATGTTTGCAGAGAATGGTTAGATCACGAAGAGGAGAAGACAAGCAACCCGGGAGGGGCGACCCTTCAAGAGGTCGGGGTAAAGGAAAACAACAGGATCCCTTGGATCTAACAAAGGAAATCGGGAAGAAAGAACAAAGAAAAAGAACAAGCCCCGACCAGTCAGAATCTAGTGAGTATGTGCCCTCCCGGGAAGCTTCGGAAGGAATGAGTGGAGCAGCCTTAGCAGAGGCATTGTCCAAACCACGAAGGCTTGTCAACCGGCCCACTAGCTCTGAGTCTTTTGATGATCTTTCTAGTGGCTCTATACCTCCTGAGGACACCGGTGCTGCAACTCAATCCACTTCCCCTGCTTCTATATACCTTGATAGCTCAGATGAGGCACCTGATGATGGAAGGGGTGGTGACACCCTAGTGCAGACCACAGGACTTCTCCAGACCAGAAACCCATTAGTGTGGCAGGATCGATTTGTCTCTTAACCGGCCTACCACAAATTCAGAGAGTGGTGGCCCCAAAGATCACTTATCCCAGAAAGGCCATTAATCATCAAGGATTTCCTACCTCCCAACCCTAATGTGAAGAAACAATTTGATGAAAGGGAGGGGTGGCACTTCTTCATTAGCAAAGTGGAGGATGCCATTGAGTATATTGTGAAGGAATTTTATGTAAATGTGGCCCACACAAAAAGGGACACATATCTTACAAAGGTTTGCAACAAGAAGATTTTGTACAATGGCAGGGCATTCAATGACTATGCGGGTTTTACTAATGAAGATGAGACCCGCTAGAATGAGAAGGCGGATTTGGGAGATTTAGCTCGTCCGTGTCTGGCCTCAGTTATTGCTATTCCGGGGACTACTCCAGCGTGGTTGGTGGAAGGCTCCGCAATCAAAAGGAACACACACAGTTTCAAGGCCAAAGGATGGGCCACCTTTGTTTGCAGCATGATAGACCTCATCCTCCATGACAGTGATATGCCTCTCGCTAGGGCTTTGATTGTGGGTGCTATTATGGACGGTATCCCAATTAATGTCGGGAATATCATGTCTAGGGTGATTGACCGGATCGTGCAGAGAAATGAAGCTTCATATCCCTTTCCCAACTTCCTCACTATGTACTTCAAGGACATAGAAGTTGAGGGGAGGGATTTTGACACTACAGTGAAGCCACGATCACCTTTTTTGTGGTATAGTTTGAAGAGTCCGGACAACCCCAAGGCAAAAATGAAATCCAGCACATCTACATCCCCTGGTACTTCCACTGTCACCGAGCCTTCCGCTACTACCGAGGGCTCAATTGCTTCTGAGGGGCCCACTGTTGCTGTTGATCCAGAGTCTTCGCCGGGCCCTGCCATGTCCATTCCAGTCCCAGTTCCATCATCTTTCACTTACCCTCAGACGGCCTTGAGGGTGTCTCAGACTTTAGTTGGTATCACCAACTGGCTGCAGGTAGCTTCCTCTAAGCTCACTGACCTTTCTACCACGGTTGCAGCTCGATCAGCTCCGGCACCGATTGCACTACCTCCTACTCTGGAGGACACATTGAAGAGCCTGGTGGATAACCAGAAGAAGATCATGGAGACACTGGACAAGAAAGAGAAGGAGATTCACTATTGGGGAAAATATGTGAAGAAGATGAAGAAGTCTCAAGAAGATATGAGGAAGGTTCAGGTGAAGATGGAGTCCACTCAAGCTGACTTGCAGAAAGAAGTGGCGAAGCTTGCTGCGGCAGGGAACATCCCCCTTGATCTATTGATGGGAGAGTCGGTGGCCACTGACCAGGCAGCACAAGTTGAGGAGACAGAGCTTCCAGCAGCCCTAGTTCACAGGAGAGCCATCCCGTGGACGGATGATATGGAGATTCCGCTTGAGGATCCAATGGGTGAGACCTCCTCATAGCCTCAAGACCCGGCTCCAGCCACTAGCTCTGTCACTTCTTCTTCTACAGTTGATCCTTCACCCATGCAGACAGAGGCGCAATAGGGAGTTTCCTTTTTACTCTCTCTCACCAATTTTCCATGTTCTATATTTTTGGTTATTTAGCATTGAGGATAATTATATCTCTTATTGGAGGGGGTGGCCTCTACTTGATATTTTGTGATTTAGACATTTCTATGTTTTTGGGCTGTAATAACTGATGATACTATTTTTTTCTTTTCCTTATTTACATTTTCGCACCTTTTACTTTTGGTATGTATATATTCAGGTTCCTTTCTTATGTATATATTCATCCCCCTTTATGTATATTCATCTTAATCCCCTATTGTAAATATTCATTTCTACTTTTCGTATTTTCTACTTTATAACTTCTTTAGTTTTTCCTTTTGTAGTTTAACTTCTTATTTCATTTAATAGCTTCTTCTTTTTTAAAATTTATAACTTCTTCTTTACTTTTTGCGCTGTCAATAAGCCCGTGGTTTTCTTAAGGACACGGTTCTTTCCATGGGTGAAAATTGTGCGAACCGGGTGTCTCTTCCCTACTACGGACGGTGTGACGACCTTCTTAAGGGATTGAGTCAGTTTTTCATTTTTCTTTTTATTTTTGTATTCTTTTGTTTTGGCAGTAGTGAATAAATGTGATTCAAATAAAGCTTCACTTGGTACCAACAGACTTACCTTTTACCTCATGGTTAAAGAAAAATTAAAAATGAGTCTAGTCTAATTGTGACCCTTAGAGTCTTAAATTGACTGAAACTGTCGTCAGGTGGTGTATATGGCGGGATGTGAGTTTTCAATCTGAACTGAGGTTGTTGTGGGCCCTCGACTCGATGCTCTTTAACGATCCTGAGGTTTGAGAGGTGAGTTTTGAATTTCATATCCCGAGTGTCGTGCCTAAAAGTCTAGAACTTTCCCCAAGTGTTTTTCTAGGCAAAATCTTAAGTTAGCTCGACTTGTGAAATGATCATAGGCCTCCCTGATTCCCTACTGAAATTAAAAGACTTCCATAACCTACCTTGACAAGATCCCTAGTCAAACCCTTTTGAGCTTGAGTCTATTTTTTCAAAAACCACGTACTGAACCTTCATCCGATCTCTCATGACCCTCTCTTGGCACCCATTCTCTCCTTGAGCACTCATGATAGTCAAAACCATAAGTTTGGGAGAGAGACGAGGAAATGTATAGTAATGAAAGGCATTGTAAGAGAAAAGTCAAAAGAAAAGGTTGAAAAGCAAAATGAGCCAAAAATAAAAGCAAAAGGGTTGAAAGGAAAAGCAAAAGATGAAAAAAAGGGTTTGGAATGATGAAAAAGAAAGAAAAAGGAAGAAAAGTGAGCTCCAAATAAAAGAAATAGCGACAATGAGTCTCTCTAAGTTCCCCAAGGAAAAGTGTGTGACTCAAAGAGTCAAGAAAAACATGAGCTGAAATGAAAAAAATTGGAGTGCTTAAGGAGAGATGTTCTATTGTAGTTCATCATGAACAACTTTGATCCAAAAAGCCTCCATTACATCCCGACAAAGCCTTATAGGATCTTAAGTTGAGTGAGCTTACATTAGTGGTGATTTACACGAAGGGCAAGTCTATGGTACTTAAGGCCGGACTTGAGGCATTCTTTTGAGAGTGAAGAGAGAACCCCTTGATAAACCCAATTCTGAGAGCTCATTCTTTATGGTGAGATGAGCCTATGGAGAAGTAGAGGAGAAAGAGTCAGGGATCCACAGTTATTTAGGTGAATGAGAGAAGTTCTTTGACGACTTTAGTCAACTCTTGAAGCTTTGGTGTCACATTAGAAAATCATTGCATAATGTTGTCAATAATACATTTGAGTTGAGGGTAATTGTTAGTCCCAATTGAAGCTTGATGAAGTCACAATTGAAAGGCTAAAATACTTTTTCTTTTGTTTTACGGAGGTGGGAGTTATCTTGTTTTCTTGAGGAAAAGCAAAGACTTAAGTTTGGGGGAGTTTATAACTAGTGATTTGTGCTTATTATTTACTCATGTTTTCTTAGGTTTTGAGGCGAGTTTGACTAAAATACTCCCACAATTTGATGCAAGTTATTTAAATTGCAGGAATTGAGTTGAATTGAAATTATTGACCTAAAAAGGACTCAAAAGGAGCAGAAACTTGTATTGTCCCAGTACCCAGCAGAAGCGTTGTCCACGCCAATATTCCGTTGCAGCAGTTGTCACTTTGCTGCAGTAGATTTCCAATCTTTGCCCCGTTGCCAAACTTCAGAGAACATGTTTTGGAGGCAACTTCTACCGCTGACCGCACTGCTATTCTGCTGCAGTGTTTTCTCCATCGCTACAGCGTCCAAAATTACACTGGATGCATTATGCAAACTTTAGAGAGTCAGCAAATTGGGGCTTTCACATTAACGCGGTCAGCGCTATTTTTCCGCTGCCGCGTTTTAACGACCGTTGTGGCGTAACATAATTTTGCTGGGAGCGAAACAGAGATTCAGAGAGTGTTCAAAGTACAAAAATGCTGCAGCGGTCATTATTCCATTGTAGCGGTAGCCAATCTGCTGGAGCGCTCAAAATTACGCTGGGAGCGAAATCTTCGTACGGCAATTTTATTCAGTATTTTCAGCCTAGTATAAATACATCTTTTTCACATTTTTAAGGCATCAGCTGTTAGAGTGAGCACGTGAACAGTAGTTTTATTCTATTTTGAGAAAGTTTAGCTTAATTCTTACAATATTTCTTAGATTTCCTTCTTGTAATTTACATTTATGAGTTCAATTTCATCATCTATCTTAGTTTCTTCTTCAAATATGAGTAGCTAGACCCTTAAGCTAGGGTTGTGACCCAACCCTAGTGTGGGTAACTAATGGGTCTTTCATTTTAGGATAAATTTGTGATTGGGTGTTTGATTTTTAGTCTAATTTATGCTTAATTCTCAGATTTAGTGGTTGCAAACACTATTTCATGCCTTTATGACTAGGGTTATTCTTGAGAGAGATGACCCAAGTCTAGGTAATTAGGCTAACAAGGTATTGGGGTGAACTCAAGAGATTGATAGCCCCAATAAAAGGGTGTATACTAGAGATAGTTACACCCGACTTGAGCCATTTCATTGGATTTATTGAAACACCCAATTGTGCTTGAGAAGGACAATTCGGGCAAAGTCACCCAAATTACTGAGAGGTATTGGGTGAGCAACTTAATATGAGGTTATGTCATTCACCCACAATTCACAAGGTTATCCTCGATTTTAGACTCCATTAGTCACTCGCCTAGGAGTAAGTCATAGCCCTAGTGCCTTTAATTACTTGAGAAAAATCCACAAAAAGATAATAGTTAGCTAGATAATAGTCATTTTGAGAATTACTTTAGTATAAATACAAAACCCTTTATGATGAGAAGTGCAATTATGAACTTGAAACACCACTAGGTTCAGTAGAAATTCAACCCCCATATACATAACTCCATGTGGATATCGATTCCGACTCGTTCGGGTAAAAGCTGCTTCGACGTCTTCCTTGCTACTCTTTAGTGGTATAGGTGGGCGTCGATCACTGCTCAGAAAGAGACCCATAAGAACCATGACTATCCGTAGCACCGTGGGATGCCTGAAGCGCTGACTGAATCGGCTTGGTAGGATAGCCTCTACCAAACGAACCTCTACCTCCAGATGATGCACCATTGAAACCACCAAAATGATGAGACCACTTCCTAGATATCGCATCCCTACTCTGACCACGAATCATCTCGACCTGTCTAGAAAACTCTACGACCCTCTAGTAAGAAATATCATCTTTGGTCTCCTTGGCCATCTGTAGCTTGATACCAAAAGTAAGTCCATCAATGAATATCCTCATTCTCTCCCTCTCAGTAGGGAGTAAGATAACTGCATGGCTAGCTAGGCCACCAAATCGGGTCTATACTGGATAACGGTTATGCTACCCTACTGAGTCGCTCCAACTGTCTGTGGTACCTCTCTCTCAGAGTGAAAGGAATAAACTTCCCAATCAAAAGCTACAAAAACCGATCCTAAGTGAGGGTGGCGAACCTGCTGGTCTACCCCCCTCAAATCTTGCCACCACCTCTTGGCAGAACCGGTCATCTAAAACACTGCAAAGTCTACTCCATTGGATTCAACAATACCCATGTTGGGCAACACCTCGTAGCAACAGTCCAAATAATCATGTGGGTCCTCATAAGGGGCACCACTACAATGAGTAGGGAAGAGCTCTGTCCCCCAAAAGACATTGTGGGCCTCCCCCAGACTGTGTTGCAATAATAGGATGAACTACTCCAACTTGAGGAACTGTTGGAGTCTGATATATGGTAGCTATCTCTTATGGAGTCAGAGTAGCGGGAGTATGTGCTCCTCCCCCAGCCTAAGAGACAGTTTGTGCCACCGAAAATGCACCGGTCTGGGCCACGCTCTCCATAAGGCCCACCAAGCAGACTAGAGCGTCCTGAAATACAGGAGTGGCTATAAATCCCTCCGGGACAAGAGCGGGTTCGACTCGTGCGGTCTGAGTTGGGATCTCCTCCTCGTGATCAATCTGAGGTTCCACAGTGGGTGTTGCTAAACATGATCTAGGCTAAGCTCTGCCTCAGCCTGGGCCCCTACCTTGTCCCCGGCCACTACCCTTGGTAGTGGCTGCAACAAGGGACTCTAGCTCCTACCTGGTTGTAGATGATGTGTGTGTTCTAACCATCTGCGGTGGAACAAGAATGGAATGATTCAAACATCAATGATAGAATAAAATTGCACGATAGAGAAAGAAAGAAGTGAAATTTTCCTAAAGCTCCATAGCCTCTAGAGGATTAGTACATACATCTCTGTACTGCTCCTCTAGACTCTACTAATATTGCTCATGACTTGTGATACCTAAGACACGCACTCTGAAACCAACTTATCACGGCCCAATTCCCAACCTTGAGATCGTGATGGCACCTAACATCTACTTGCTAGGAAAACCTACGTTATTAAACTAATAATCCAGTTCTGAACAATTAACACAGAGTAATGAGCAACTAGAGTACTACATATATGGTCTAAAACAAAGTACAATCGTTTGAGACTAGGTAAATAGTAAAATGGATAAAGAATGGGACTTTAGGTCTGCGGACGCCAGCAGCATACCTCAAGTCTCCAAATATAGCTGATTAGAGCAAAAACCACTAGACACCGCTGGGATCAGCACCAATATTTACACAAGAATTACAAAACTGTAGCATGAGTACGAACGACCACATGTACTCCGTAAGGGTCGAGCCTAACCTTGACAAGGTAGTGACGGCTATGATAAGACACCTACGTAAGATCCTGTATATATATATATAGAGAGAGAGAGAGAGAAACTAAATATCAAGAAGAACAACAAAACATTAGCTGGGAGGGGACATGCGAAAGAGGAAATATCATTATGACGGCAAGTACTAAATAACATCTTCCGAAATAAGCGACCATGTAACCAAGTAAATCACCAATCCAGAAATCAAATAAGGCAATGAAATAATGATGGAACGGCATCACCCCTCATACTTTTACACTCGTCCTTACCATGTAATATCATAAATAAAATGGCACGCCATTACCCGTCGTGCTTTTACTCTCAACCTCTAATAATATGATAAATAATGATAAATAATCAAATGCACAGCATCACTTTTCGTGCTTTAATTTTCATAATCTCTCAATATATGATAATGAATTCAAATAAGTCACAACAACACCCTTCATGCTTTTCACTCTTTCTCAACAAGCAACAATACATATCTGAATAACAAATGCAATGCGGGAAAGAATTTCACTTCAATTATAGTACCATGATAACAAACTCAAATTTCAAAATTCCCAAAATATTCAAAATAAATAATAAATATGACGCGAATAATTAAAAGTAATAATCTACCCTAAGCATGGGGAACATAGTCAACGAATTAATATAAAACAAACAAATAATTTCAACCCGCATGCTTTAACCCAATGGAAACACACATATATTCATCACCTCACATATACGTCGTGCCCATACATAATACACATAGCAAATAGACCAACAAGTCCTAATCCCTTAAGTCAAGGTTAACCACGACACTTACCTCGCTTCATAATCAAATCAAGGCAAAATCGCGATTTGATGACCCGATAGGTCATCTAGAGTTTTAGACCTTAATTATGTGTTTTGAAGCTCCGTTATCTCCATTAAGCCTTCTTCTATTTACGTGCTTAGTTCGGGTATTTTTCCCAAAGGCTTTTATGTTGAAAATTGATAAAGTAAGAAATTTTGCCTTTAAAATCTATTTTAGTTGACTTTGGTCAACGTTTCAAGCAAACGGATCCGAATTCGTGTTTTGACGGTCCCGGTCGATCCCTATTGTGATTTGGGACTTGGGCATATGCCCGGAATCAAATTTGGAGGCCCCTAACCCGAGTTATCGCTTTTTGTCAAAATTGAAAGTTTAAAGGTTCAATGATTTCAAAGAATTGACCAATGTTTGACTTTATTGATATCGGGTCCGTATTTTGGTTCCCGAACCCGGTATAGGTCCATTACCATATTTATGACTTGTATGTCAAATTTGGTGAGAAACGAAGTTGGTTTGACGTGATTCGGACGTCCGGTTGTTAAAATAGAAATTCTAAAGTTTTCTTGAAAAATCTATTTAGTTTGGTGTCTGATTCGTAGATCTAGGTTTTATTTCGGTGTTTTGATCGCACGAGCAAGTTCGTATCATATTTTTGGACACCCGAGGGGTCGGGTGAATTTCGGAAAGGCTACGGATGGTTTAAACTTAGAGAAATCTAGGTTTTTTTAGCTTCTGTTGGTTTCTGGTGTCATGTGTTTCGAGATCACGAAGATTCTCTCGCGAACGTGAAGGGTAGTTTGGTACAGGGGAGATTCTTTTCATCGCAAACGCGGTAGCTGGGTCGCGAACGTGGAGCAATCGGGGCCTTACCCTTCGCGAACGCGACCAACTTCCCGCGAACGCGTAAACTTGGATTTGGGAAGGGGGATCATTGTTTCTTCTATGTGAACATGAGCATTAGCTCGCGAATGCGGAGTCCAGGGGGGAGAAGCCTTCGCGAACACGTAGGACTCGCGGCCATTTAGGCTGGTGCACTTCATTGCGAACGCGGCAGGTCTTTCGCGAACGCGAAGGCCTGACGCCCACACCTTAAAACATTTCAAAATCGGGATTTCTCCCATTTTTCATAACCCTTTTCATTAGAGCTCGGCCTAGGGGTGATTTTGAAGAGAAAACTCAACATCAATTCATAGGTTTGTACACTTTAACTCATTTTCTTCCATTTCTAACATCACCCATTAATTTCTAGCCCTAATCTTTGTTCTTCCATGGTATAAACTAGGGATTTAAGAAGACTTGGTTTTTTTTGCAAATTGGTGATTTACACCTCAAATTGAGGTCGAATTTCGAAGCTAATTACATAATCGAGTTCGGGGGTGAATGGGTAAATGGATTTTGGTCCGAACCTCGGGTTTTGACCAAGCGGGCCTGAGGTTGATTTTTGACTCTTTGGAGGAAAGTTTGGAAATTCTAAATTTATGCATTGTAATTGATTTCTTTAGAAATATTTGATATTATTGAGTCGGTTATGGCTAGATACGAGTGGTTTGGAGGCGGATTCTAGGGAAAAGGCCCCGATAGAGCTCTAAGTTGATTGCGGAGTGAGAAGTGTTAAGTTTAACCTTGAATTGAGGGAATTAGGAACCCTTGAACTATGTGCTATGTGAATTTCATGTGTTAGGGCGTATATGCGAGGTGACAAGTGCTTATACGCCGCCGAATTACTTGTTTTCCCTTCGCTTTTTCCTTGATTATTTCCTTCCTTGCCTTAACTGTTATGTGTCCTAAATGTCTTCCATGCTTTAATTGCTACTTGTTAATCATTGTTTATCCTATTAAAAATGTTACACCTTTTCATGCTTTCCTGACTGGCTGCTATTTTCCTTAATTGACGTACTTGCACTTTCTAATTATCATTTACTGGACTGGTCTTGTCGTGTAGTATTGCATATGTGAATTTTCAAGTTAGTACAAGGTTTCTTTACTGTTTCAGCTTTACATTCATTAGTTATGGTGGTTCATGTGATTTGAATTATGAAATTTATTGTACTTAGTGATTAATTGTACTGATATGGTGGGATCGAATTGCACACCGCAATAGGTGAAATAAAGATGGATTGATGCGGAGCAATAAGGGTGAATCTGTACTAATATGGTGGGATCGAGTTGCGTGTCGCAATAATATATATATATATATATATATATATATATATATATATATATATATATATAT
>ML245491.1:44663-95072 GCA_005239495.1 Nicotiana undulata
AATATATATATATATATATATATATATATATATATATATATATATATATATTATGATTGCTGATATTGCTACTGTGGAATAAGGGAGGATTGTGTTGTACAGTGGGATTGGGTTGCGTGCATATGTGTTTCTATATTCCTTGAGTTGTATTGGTTTTCGGTATTTTCACTCGAAACTCTAAGAATTTCGTAATTCTGATAGTCACTGGCTTATTTCTTGAGGCTGTAGCTATTATCTTCAATTGACTATCTTATTTTGTTCCGTATTTCCCTTTTCTGTCTTTATTATATATTGTGTACAAGTTGTAGTGTGAGTGACCTGCCTTAGCTTGTCACTACTTCGTCGAGACTTGGCTCGGCACTTACAGAGTACATGGGGTTGGTTATACTCATACTACAATCTACACTTCTTGTGCATATTTTGGAGTGGGTCCCAGCGACGGTTATTAGCGTGCTCGGATTGGACAACTTTAAGGAGACATGAGGTACGGTTGTTCAGCGTCCTCAAGTCCTAGAGCCCCCTTTTCTTTTATTTAGCTGTGTATTTTCCTTCAGACGGCTTTATATTTTATTCAAACCCTTGTATGTATTATTCTAGTAGCTCGTTTACTTGTGACACTGGGTCCAGGGTTGCATTAGACATTTTAGCTGTTTTAGCTTCTGCACATTACTTTGGATTATTATATTTATTTCATTCCTTTCTCATTATTTAATTTAAACTGTTGAAAAATGAATAAATTGTTCTAACGTTGGCTTGCCTAGCAAGTAAAATGTTAGGCGTTATCACGGTCTCGTCGGTGGAAATTATGGGTCGTGACAACAACTTTCCTTTAGAATTAGCCTCCAAACCAATCAAATCTAGCCAAATATAGTTCAAATAATTCAAAATAGGCTTTAGAAACTACCCACGAGTTAAAAAGATTCAATCTTTAGTAATTTTGGAAAAAGTCAACAAGAGTCAACCCCGAATTCTCTTGATCAAAACCCGAGATTCAGACCAAAATCTAATTAGCATTCACCCCCGTACCCAATTATATAATTAGTTTAGAAATCCGACCTCAATTTGAGGTCTAAATCTCAATGTTATAAAATTTCTTATTTTAATACAAATCTCTAATTTCTACCATGAAAAATATTATATTAAAGGTTAAAATCAATGGGTGTTTATGGAAATATGATAAAACAAGTTAAAATCAACTAACTAAAGAAATGGATGAAAAACCTCGTTAAAATCTCCTATAGACCGAGCTCAAACTTGAAAATGGTGAAAATAATGAAAATCCCGACTTTCGAAATGTTTAGTAGCTGGCCGTCAGATGTTCTTCGCGTCCGCGAAGCACCTGGCACGTTTGTGAAGCACGGCGGCCAAAGAGTCCTTCGCGTTCGCGTAGGCTTGCTCCACCTGCATTAGCGTTCGTGTGCCAAAGACCGCGTTTGCGAAGAGTAACCTTGACTCCCCCCCCCCCCCCCCCCCNACAAACCATCACGTTCGCAAGAGGATGGTCAAGGGTGATCCCTCCCTTGGTACTTTGTGTTCACGACCATCTCCTCACGCTCGCGAAGAACAGGACCTCCCCAGCCCCAATTTCCCCTTCGCGATCACGGAAGTAGCTTCGCGATCGTGAAGCACAAAACCACAGACACCAGAAACAATTGCACCACCAATCTTTGAAGTCCAAAAATGGGTCTATAGCCTACCCAAATCTCACCCGATCCCTCCCCCCCCCCCCCCCCCCCCCCCCGCCTCGTCAAAATACCGATTCAGGGTCATCGAAATAACAATTCAGGCCTACCGGGATCGTCAAAATACCGATCCGGAGTCGTTTATAGAAAATATTTACCTTAATCAACTCAAGTTATTTTTAAAGCCAACAATCATGTTTTCTTCAAATTTTCACATAAAAACTTTCCGTAAAAAGACACAGACTGGGCATGCAGATCGAGAAATATTAAATGGAGCTGATAGAGATCTCGAAATACGAAAATAAGCGCTAGTACTCAAAATTACCCTAACATAAAATCCAATCCGGATTTGGACTGGAGAATTTCGACCCTAACATATAAATACTTCCCAAATGAATTGGAAATGGTTGGACACTATTTTGGAGAAGAAAAACGGCTAAAGAACACGGTGGAGCAATAAGCAAATGAGTTTTCCCTTCTTACTTCTCTATACTTTGTAGTTTAATGTATTTAAAGATCATGACGATTGTTGATACATTTATGAGTACCTAAACTTCTAATCTAGGGTTTGATGAAACCTATTGGAGGATGATTTTTTACTATGTTTAATATAAATTTGCCTTTTCTTTTTCTCTACTTATTCAACTACGTTTACATTGTGGTTGATTGAAAAGTTCTCAATCGGTTGTGCCTATTTAGTGTGTATTGCTTGGAAAGAGTACATATTTAGGTATTTGTTGAACAACATCACTCCTAACATGTGTGAGGAATCAATACGGAGGGTTTAAAGGTGGGATTAAGAATAACGAAACCTTGGTGCGATCCTAGAGAGCGATGAACTAAAGACAGCTAGCGTAGTTCGGAACAATACGTCCCGTAAATTGTGGTTGTTACTCAGAAGAGAATTACGACACTCAAAGTACTCACGATCGGTAGAGAATACTTAGTCTAATTTATAGGAAACGAAGCGGGGAGGATTCCGACAATAGGGGAAATCATAATCCTAGACTATTCCAAATCTTGTCCACAACCTTTCTCTGTTAGTTATAAATTATTGCATTTTTATTACTTTACTCTTAGTTAGTAAGCATGCATATCGTTATTTAATATTTCTGAAGGTTGATTACTTGAATTCGTGCGAGTTTAGTGGTTGTAATTAGTAGGTTAATTCCCTGTGGATTCGACTCCGGACTTGTAAACCGGATTATATTTGCAATGACCGCTAGACCTCTTAGGAGGCATAGTTGGCCGTGATCAAATTTTGGCGTTGTTCCTACGGCTAAAAGAATTGTTATAATTCGTAGTTTATTCAGCTTTCTCGACTTGAAATTCATTATATTGAAACTCTAACATTTGTAATCCTGTGTGCTACAGGTGTGTGCCTAGAAACTCCTCAAGAACTAGTGAATTGTACGAAGCATTATCGGGCCCTGAGAAAGTTTCAAGGCACTAAACCAAGCAAACAAGAAAGTCAAACAAAAAAAGAACAAATCGTACTAGACATGGGCGACGTAATAGACAACACAAACAACAGAAACAATGGGAATGACCCGAACAACTAGGGTGTGCACCTCTTGTGCCAGAAGCAGCCTCGTATGATTGGGCACAACCCACCGCTGAAAATCTGGTAACCGCAATTGCATCCCCTCAGATACAAGTAGAATCATTTCAAATCACAAACAATATGCTACATTTGATGCAGAACAAGGGACTGTTCTCGGGGTCTTACATTGAAGATCCTTAGCAGCATCTGAAAATTTTCCTGTCGATATGTGTCACGCAAAGGCAACCAAATGTGACACCGGAAGTAATAAGGTTGTTGTTGTTTCCATTCTCAGTGACGGGAGAGGCTCAATTAGTCAAGAAGTTTTTGACCAAGTTCTACCGACCCAATAAGACTGCCAAGCAAATTGATGAGATATTGAGCTTCAGGCAGAAACCAGCTGAAATATTACAAGAAACGTGGGAGGGGTTCAAAGGTATGCTAGTTAAGTGTCTACATCATGGCATTCTAGATCAGATGTTGGGACAAAGGTTTTACATGGGATTGGCAGATAGCTTAAAGACCAATGTTTATGCTTCAGCAGGAGGAGCATTTTTGAGCAAATCATTTAGAGAGTGTAAAGTCTTGCAAGATAAAATGGCTCAAAACTCAGGATGGATGACAAGAGACACTACAATCACCCATGTAGTTCACTCAGTGGCTTTGGACCCAAACAACTCCATAGCCGAGAATACGATGACTCCAATGACACAAATGAGCATCCTGACCAAGAAGAAGCAGGTACACATAGTTGATACGACTAATGAAGGCTTATGTACACCATGTATTAACCAACCATATGTATGCTCATGGAGTGGTGAAATTGACAACCAGAACTATCAGGAAAATATGAACTATGTGGACAATTATGGAGGACAGAGGTAAGGTGGTCAGAATTGGGGGCAGCAGAACCAGCAGTATAGACCAGCACAATAGCAGTACAATAATAGTAACTATCCTGGAGCAAGATGATGGGTTGTCTGAAATTAAATCAGATAGTGAGACAAGATGATGGGTTGTCTGAAATTAAAAAAATGGTGCAATAACCGATTGGCTTCAATGGAAAAATGCAAGAGAAGGTGGAAGCAAATGACTCAGCGATAAAAGGCATTGAGATTCAATTAGGGCAGATATCTATGGCTCTGAATAATCGTCCCCAAGGGACGTTACCTGCAGGCACACATGTTAATCCAAAAGAGCAGGGCCCAAAGAAGCTTATGGCGGTGAGTCTAAGAAATGGTATAGACCTTGATCCAGAGCAAGAAATTGCTCGCGAAATCTGACCAACCGAGATACTTGTGCCAGTACTGATTGAGGTAGATGAGTCAACTGAGCTGACAGAAGTAAGAATCCAACCAACCCAGAAGGAAATAAACAAGAAAAAAAGTTTAAAAGGGAGATGAGGAAGTGCAAGAGAAGGCATTAGAAATAGTGCCTGAGCGGGATCAAACTCAAGTCACAGGAAAGAAGCAACCTCTAGCACCCTTCCCACAGAGATTGGCCAAATATCATAAGGATGAGTAGTATAAGAAATTCATGGAGATGCTGAAGCAAATCCAGGTGAACATTCCATTGATTGACGCCTTGAGGGAGATGTCTGGGTATGCAAAAATGATGAAGAACTTGATGTCTCGCAAGTTCGACTTTCAAGACTTGGCCACTGTTACACTAAGTCAGACATGTAGTGCTGTCATGATGAGACCCACAACTAAGAAGTTGTCCGACCCAAGGAGTTTCACAATCCCATGCGAAATAGGCAACTATGTTTTTGCTAAAGCATTGTGTGATTTGGGGGCGATCATAAACTTGATGCCCTTGGCTATCTATAAAAGGTTTGGCATTGGAAGAAAAAGACCCACATCCATGTTACTACATCTAGCCGACCAAACGGGGAAGATGCCATCAGGTATACTTGATAATGTACTGGTGTAGGTTAGAAGGTTTGTGTTTCCGGCAGATTTTGTCATTCTGGACTGCCGGGTTGACGAGGAGATTCCCATAATTTTGGAAAGTCCATTCTTGGCCACTGGAAGAGCTATAATTGATTGTGAAACTGAGGAGCTAAAGATGAGACTAGATGATGAAGAGATAACATTTAATGTGCAAAATTCAATGCGGCGACCAAGTGAGTTTGCAAATTGCTCGTTAATAGAATATGTGGGTGTGATCATGGAGGAAGATGATGAGGCACTTAATGCAAAAGATCCTCTTGCGGTCTGCCTCATGAACTTAGAAGAGGTAAATAGTGAGGAATTGTTAGAGTGGGTGTTGGATCTTGAAGGCCAAGGGTACTGGAAAAGAGAGCTCGAATTTGAATCTTTACACTTAGAAGAGAGAAAGACTCCTCCATCTAAGCCATCGATCGAAGAGCCACCACAGTTAACTGAAATCGCTACCATCTCACCTCGGGTATGCTTTCTTGGGACCTAACTTGACTTTACCTATTATTATATCATATGGTTTGTTAGATGTGCAGGCAGAACAACTTTTGCAGGTGTTAATAGAGTGCAAAACTATAATTGGTTGGACCATTGCAGATATTAAGGGGATCAGCCGGCCTTCTTTTTGCATAAGATTTTACTGGAAAATGGGCACAAACCTTCCAGAGAACATCAAAGAAGGCTGAACCACAACATGAAAGAAGTCGTGAAAAAGGAGGTGATCAAGTGGTTAGATGCGGAATCAATTTCCCCATCTCCGACAGCAACTAGGTTAGCCCAGTTCGGTGTGTGCCAAAGAAAGGTGGAATGATTGTGGTGCAAAATGAGAACAACAAGCTGATCTCAACAAGAACAGTCACGGGATGGCAAATTTGTATGAACTACATAAGATTGAACAAGGCCACCCGAAAAGACCATTTTCCACTGCCATTCATTGATCAGATACTAGACAGATTGGCGGGGAGGTCCCATTTTTGCTTCCTGGATGGACACTAGGGGTATAACCAGATCTCAATTGCCCCGGAGGATAGAGATAAAATGTCGTTCACCTACTCGTATGGCATCTATGCCTTTCGGAGAATGTTTTTTGGCCTATGCACGCACCCGCCACATTCCGAAGGTGTATGATGGCCATTTTCATAGATATGGTAGAGGAAATAATGGAGGTTTTCATGGATGGCTTCTCAATGGTGGGGAACTCATTCGATGATTGCCTTATGAACTTGAAAAGAGTATAGAAGAGGTGTATGGAGACTAATCTGGTACCGAATTGGGAAAAGTGCCATTTCATAGTACATGAAGGTATAGCATTGGGACATCTAGTTTCAAGTACGGACATTGAAGTGGATCGTGCTAAGGTTGATATAATTGAGAAGTTACCCCCGCCCACTTCTGTCAAGGCCATAAGAAGTTTTCTTGGTCACGTCGGCTTTTACATACTGTTTATAAAAGATTTCCCCAAAATTGCAAACCCTTTGTGTAAATTGCTTGAAAAAGATCACCCCTTTGTGTTTTTTGATATGTGCAGGGTAGAGTTTGAGGAGTTGAAGAAGAGACTGGTGACTACACCAATCATAGTGGCACTTGACTGGGGAAAGCCTTTTGAGCTGATGTGTGATGCAAGCGACTATGTTGTGGGAGCATTTCTTGGGCAGAGAAAAGATAAAGTCATGCATCCGATCTACTATGCGAGTAGAACTTTGAGTGGTGCCCAACTGAATTACATAGTGACAGAGAAAGAGATGCTAGCAGTGGTGTTCGCGTTTGACAAATTCAGGTCATACATGATAGGATCAAAGGTAATTGTTTATACTGACCATGTTTCTCTCAGGTACCTAATTGAGAAGAAGTAGTCAAAGTCGCGCCTAATTCGATGGGTGCTACTGCTGCAAGAGTTCGACTTGGAAATCCGTGACTGAAAGGGAACGGAAAACCAAGTTGTTGATCATTGTCCAGGCTTAAAGAAGCTGAAAAGAAGGTTGAGGTGGAAGAAATCATGGAGACTTTCCCAGATGAACAACTTTTAGCCACGAGCCTTGAGGTAACGCCATGGTATGCAGATATTGCAAATTACCTGGCAAGCGGTATTGTTCCCTATGACTTGTCCTCTTTGCAAAAGAAAAACTCTTTCATGAATGTCGCATCTATTTCTGGGATGAACCATATTTATTTAGGATTTGTATTGATAACATGATCCGGAGATGCATTCCCGAGATAGACCAACCTTCTGTTTTGCAGGCATGTCATGCTTCCCCATATGGAGGTCATTTTGGAAGAGTAAGGACAGCTACTAAAGTGTTGGAATCGGGTTTTTATTGGTCGTCGTTGTTTAAATATGCACACTTATAGGTAAAAAATTGTGATGGGTGCCAACGGACGGGGTATATTTCCCATCGACATGAGATGCCCATGAACCCAATTCAAGAGGTGGAAGTATTTAATGTATGGGGAATCAATTTTATGGGACCATTTGTCAGCTCATATAGTAACAAGTACATACTGGTAGCTGTGGACTATGTCTCGAAAATGGGTAGAAGTCGTGGCACTTCCAAAAAATGATGCGAAGGGAGTTATTGGTTTCCTGAGAAAAAATATCTTCACCCGATTTGGTACTCCATGAGCGATCATCAGTGATTGAGGCACCCAATTCTGCAATCGATCCTTTGAAAAGTTATTGGAGAAATATGGCGTTCTCCATAGGGTTTCCACTCGGTAATACCCACAAATAAGTGGGCAAGTAGAGGTGTCGAATAGAGAAATCAAGAGTATTTTGACCAAAACTGTAAATGCTACTCGGACTAATTGGGAGAGAAAATTGGATGATGCGCTATGGGACTACCGCACTGCATTCAAAACTCTGATTGGTATGTCACCGTACAAATTGGTGTTTGTAAAGGCATGTCACTTACCGGTGGAGTTAGAGCATAGAGCCTTCTGGGCGTTACAACAATTAAATCTGGACTTGGAGGCCGCTGGAACGAGTAGAATCACAGAGTTGCATGAACTTGACGAGTTCCGTTACCATGCTTTTGAGATTACAAGGATATATAAGGAAAGGATGAAGATGATGCATGACAAAAACATTCTTGAACGAAAGTTTAAACCTTGAGATATGGTATTATTATACAATTCGAGATTGAAGTTGTTTCCGGGAAAGTTGAAGTCAAGATGGTCAGGACCATTCCGTGTGCTAGAGATGCATCCCACCAGAGCCGTAGAGATTACATCAGAAGATGGCTCTTGCAAGTTTAGAGTCAATGGACAAAGGTTGAAACACTACGTAGGCATGGATGAGGAAAAAGTGGTATCGGTGACTCATTTGCAAGAGCCAACAATGTTGAGTGAACCTTAAATTCGATTGACTGAGTCATGCCGCAACATTAAATCAGGCGCTTCTTGAGAGGAAACCCATTGTAATGTTGTATTCGTCATGTCGTGACGTTAACTAAGGCACTCGTTGGGAGGAAACCCAATTCGTAGTTTCTTTTTTTAGCTAGAATTTATTTTTTGTTTGCTTGCTTTTATGCACTAACACGTTTTTAGCTAAATCTTGGTGCTTGAACAGGTAATTGAGCACGATGGTAAGTCATTGCACTTGGAGTATTTCACAAAATGACTTAAAAGGTAAATGCGAACATTCCAAATAACACTACATACCTCATGTTGCCTAGCTTAATGCACAACAAACCAGCCATCAACCCCGTGTCGCCAGCCTTCAACATAGTGTTAGGCCGCGCGTCGCTTGGTCCTCAGCGTGCTATAGAGCTCGCCCAGCGAGGGTTAAAGCGAGGTAAATCTTGTGGCACAGGTTGCATCACCAGGGATTTATCTCGTTGTGGAGCTCGCCTAGCGAGGGTTATAGCGAGGTGAATCTCGCGGAAGCCCTCGCATAGCCTACCTCTCGGCTTGCGTTTGAGCTCACCTCGACAGGTAGTTTGCTCGCTAAGGAGATCGCGTCGCCAGGTAATGTGCTGTTTTTTAAATTTTCTTTTTATTTTGTTTTCTTATAAATTATTCCCATTAAAACCTAACGTAAACACACACGCCTCAATTAAAACAAATACAACGCCCGTCCTATTTCCCCCATCTCACAACACACTCTATTCCTACATTGCACAAACCTATCTACTGCCCGCCCCAATCTCATAAACCCAATTAAAGACAATTATTCATACCTTCCTTCACTCACTTGCAACATCAATTGAAGAGCATTCCCTCCTACTAAGAATCTAAGGTATGTTTCTAACTCTTTTCTTTGGCAAGAATTAAGTAATGCAAATCCAATAACTTATGGGTATATCTTCAGAGCAATAACATGCTTGATCGTCCTAATCTCATAACCCCATAGGTTTGGTATTGTTGTTGTGTGAAAGGGTAGTAACATGAAATCCACAACCAATTTAGGGAGGGTGAGGCAATCCCTCATACCTACAACCATTTTGACAACACTAGCGCACGCTAAGTGTTTGAAAAAATGCCTCAAAGGCACTCTTTGTCCCCATTGGAGCCCGAGTTTCTGGGATTGTAAAACTAGTGCTATGTCATCGTGCACCACTTGAAATTTTAAGTGTGGGGTGGCTCATCGGTAGCCTAATTCTTCAAAATTATAGAATACATCATTGTGTTAGTTCTTGATTCTCATTCTAAAAGAACGAGGTGAAGTCTGAGTAGCCTCCAAAATTGTTGAACATCATGTGATAAACTCTTAAGTGTGGGGTCGCAAGATCATGTTTTGAAGTGATTCAATGCATCTAAACCTGACTAATGTTCACTTGTGTAGGTATGAACATGCCTCCTAAGAAGGATATCGGTAAGGGCAAGGGAAAAGCCACTGCTCCGTCCAAAGCCAAGGGTTCCTCCACACCTCCACCGAAAAAGTGAAAAGTAGGGGAGGCCGCTTTAAGTCAGGTTGAAGGATTGGTGCAGTTGCAGCTATAGTTTCCACTCGGCCACAACATGAGGGACAACAAGAATTTGGACTTAAGAGCATACCCCAAAATGTCATGGACCAGTACAAGATTTGTCGGCCGAGACATATACATTCTGAGTCAGTTGTTCATGAGCGTCGCCTACAAGCTAAGTATCAAGCAATCTCAAAATGTATTCATGATCTTGGGTTGAGCTTTGTGTTTAGAAACACTAGGGATATCATTGTCAACCTTGTTCAGGAGTTTTATGCCGGTTTTGATCCAAATGATCCTGAGCAGCTGGTGCCTATTCGGGGAATGTTGATCGATTTTTCAGCATCATTTATATGCAATTTTTAGGTGCGCCGGATGTTCCACAAGAACCCTTGGACAACTTCATCACCCGTTCAACATATCGAGCACTGAGACACACTCTTTGTGGTGTCAATTCTATGGCGGCTTGGGTTCGTGACAAGAAAACCAATCGACATAGGAAATTTCCTAAGAAAAAAAATGAAGTCAGAAGCTCAAGTGTGGATGAAATTGATTAACACACGGCTACTACCATGCAACCATGAGACTCTTATTAGCCGTGAAAGGAGATGCGTGTTATACTTCCTAATGACTGACCAGAAAGTGAATGTGGACCACTTGATACGCTACCAGATGGCCCAAGTGAGAACAAGTAAGCGAATTGATCGCTTGTCCTTTGCGAACATGTTGACTTAGTACCTGAGAGAGGTGGAGGAGGAGCAAGATTTTGATAAAGTCATTCCTCCGCCCCTACGACTAATGGAAATCACAAGCATCCGGGTTAAGGAGGAGAATGTTATGGCTTCAGTGAATCGAGATGACAGCTTTTTGGCTTATTTATATGGGATGATGGACTTGCAGCTTAGGATTGGGGGACGGCCGGCCACTACAGAAGAAAGGTTCATCTTGGAGGAGCGTTTCCCACTCAATGTTCATGCCCAACAGGTGGTTGGGCTTGGCGATGGCCACCGACTCCCAAAGGATGAGGATGTCAACACACCAGAGCAGTCTGAGTCCGAGCTAGAGCAGTTCGAGGAGGAGAAGGAGGAGGATGCTGAGGAGTGGACAACTGCAGATGAGGCCTTCAAATATGAAGACGATGACAAGGACTGGCACTGATCCTGGAGTTTTCTTACCACCTTACTTGTTTTTTTGTGAATTTATATATGCGCTAAGGACAGTGCATGGATTTAGTGTGGGGTGTGACTTGTAGATATTAGATACACTAATTACTTCTTATTTTAATTTTTTTTAGTTTCGTCTTTTCTATTTTAGCAAAGAATTAAAAAAACGAAAAAATAGGTAGTGTAATATTCTAGCTTTAGTTTGTAGTTTTTAGGATTGCTTTAGTAGTTAATCTCTTAAAAAAATATGATGATTGGATTTCCCCGACAATGGATCTCCTAGACAATTTTCTTGAGGGAATAAAGTCTAACCAAAAACACTAAAAAATCCCAAAAATATGTCTTGTTATTATTTTAGGTAGTAATAATCACTCGTGGTTTTTCTTTGTGCCTCGGTTCTTTTTCACGGGATGTAGTTGAACCGGGTAGTAGTTTTGTTTTAGTATTTATTTATATTTTTAGAGTAGAGTAGGATTTAGGGAATAAAAGAATGGGAAAAATGAAATTTGTTGGGCGCCTTTAACTTATTTGATAGTTGCATATTTAGGCTCGAGCATGTGTAGTACTTCCCCTATGGTTTGAAAATGCTTATGATGCCTTGCTGAGTTGATAACATGTTATTGACGCTTATATCTCGCTTTCTTGGCTTGTGTCACATTGTGATTGATGCTTAATATTTTGTGACTCCGTGAATACTTGCAACTGTTGAGAATCGGAATGGAACCGTCTTTAGTGAGTCGTGTGCCATGTGTGGTGAGAAATTGTATAGTCCACATCAATGCATTAGAGTCTAGAACTTTCCTGGCATGTGAGTTGAAGCGAAATTTTAGGTTTTGCTCGGTTTGAAAAATGATTTTAGGCTTTCTTTTATCTTTTTGAACTTAATGCTTACCACAAATAATTATCCCTAGTCAACCCTTTTGAGCCTATAGATTTTTCTTTGGCAACCACATTACAAGCCTTTACCCCTTTATTCTTAATTATCGTTGTTTTGATCCTTCTACCTCCTAAAAGCACTTTGATTGTAAATTAAGCGCTAAAAGAAGTAAGGACGGAACTTGAGTGGATTTTGAGTGGAACCAATGGAATAAAGAAAGGTGCACTTGTATTGTAAGGAACATACCACTAGCATGAATGGTAGAAAAAAAAGAGTATCGGCACTTTGATTATTTTGCCGATGGTAGCCTTTATTTAACCGGTTTTCAAAGTATTTGAAGGCCTTTATTTTTTGGCGGAAGTCGAACGTCTCCGAGCCGTATTATTTTAGTTGTAGCCTTTTTATATGACCATAGTCTTTAATATGGCAGTAGCCTTCAGGCATGCTTCTTGGACTTGTTTCCCGATAGCATTCCGAACTTGTTCAAAATGTTAGTCCCGAGTGTGATGGCCTTGACCTTTACGTCGAGGGATGCCTCTTTGAGGTCTTACGAATTCGATTTTAGGCAACTCGAATGTGTTGACTGTTGATGATAGTTCCCGAGCGGCCAAGGTGTATTTGTGTTTTGGCTCTTGAGCCGTTTCTTATAGAGAATCACAAGTATGGAGCTCATATAGTAGCTCGATTCTTTGAGACACAAAGTGTTTAATATAGAAGGAATGCTTCTTTGGATTATTCATACATGCGTACATGTTTTGCCATCGGGGCTCGGCTATTCCATATGGACATGTTTCCTCTTACCGTTTGGCCCATTTACAAAGTTTTCCTATCGAGGCCCTCTTTGGTGTGAAATATTTTTCTCTAAAGTATAGCCTCTGAGGGTGATGCCCCCCAGTATTCGAGGTTGAATGAAAAGAAGCCTTGGATAGTGTCGAGTTATACTTAGGTAGTACATAGTTTTTTCCTTGTTAAAAACCTTGTCGTAAAAACCCATTTGGGATAAAACCCGATCTAAGAAAAAAAGAGTGCAACACGTGCTTTAAAACCTAAGGTCTTCGTGTGGAAGGGTGCCCTCGATGTCTTCAATCAAACATCTGCAATGAATTAGTCTCGAATACAAATGGAAAAGAGGAGAAGGGCATACCTCAGCAATAATATCGTTTGAGTAGTGATACATTCCAATTGTTCGGCAATTGTTCGCCTTCCATCGTTTTGTAAGATCCTTTTCCGACGACTCTGATGACTCGATATGGTCCTTCCCAATTTGGTCCTAGTTTCCCCTCATTCGGGTCTCGAGTATTGAGGGTGACTTTCATTAGAACTAAGTCCCTGATTCCGAAGTGGCGAAGGTTGGCCCTTCTGTTATAATATCTCTCGATTCTTTGCTTTTGCGCGGCCATCAGAACAAGCGCATCTTCTCGTTTTGCATCCAATAGCTCGAGGCTAATGTTCATAGCCTCGTGATTTGATTCCTCTGTTGCATGCTGAAACCTAGTGCTAGGTTCTCCAACCTCGACTGGGATCAAGGCCTCGAAGCCATATATCAAGGAGAACGAGTTGCCCCCGTGCTAGATTTTGATGTCGTTCGGTATGCCCAAAAGACCTCGGGCAGAACTTCCCTCCATTTCCCATTAGCGTCACTCAACCTTTTCTTGAAGTTTTGGATAATAGTCTTTTTGTGGATTCGGCCTGTCCGTTTGCGCTTGGGTGATATGGTGTCGATATGATCTTTTTTATTTGTGTTCTTCGTGGAACTTTGTTACCTTGTTGCCGATGAATTGCTTCCCGTTGTCGCATACAATTGCAGCGGGTATCCCGAACTGACACACGATGTGATCCCATATGAAGTCTATGACCTCTTTTTCTCTTTCCTTCTCGAAAGCATGTGCTTCCACCCATTTGGAAAAGTAGTTAGTCATAAACAAAATGAATTTAGCTTTACCTGGTGCCGTTGGCAGGGGGCGACGATGTCCATCCCCTATTTCATGAATGGCCACGGGGATAGGATTGAATGGAGTTGTTCTCCGGGCTAGTGGATCATTGGTGAAAACCTTTGGCTTTTATCGCATTTTTGAACAAACTCCTTAGTGTCCTTTTCCATGTTATCCCAGTAGTACCCTTCTCTAATAATTTTGTGAATCAAAGAGTCAGCGCCGAAGTGGTTCCCACAAGTGCCTTCGTGGATTTCTAGCAAAACATAATCGGTGTCCCCTGGTCCTAAGCATACCGCCAATGGTCCATCGAAAGTCCTCCTATATAACGTTCCATATTCCTTTAATGTGAATCAGGCTGCTTTAGCTCGTAGGGCTCTCGACTCTTTTGGGTCCGATGGGAGCTTTCCGTGCTTTAAATATTCAACATATTTATTCCTCCAATCCCAAGTACAACTTCTAGAATTTATCTCGGCATGACCCTCCTCGACCAAAGATCTCGATAACTGGACAACAGTCCCCGGGACAATATCATCTTTTTTTACTGATGACCCCAAGTTCGCAAGTGCGTCGGCCTCACTATTTTTCTCCTGAGGTACATGGTCTAGCGTCCACTCCTTGAAGCGGTGCAAGGTTACCTGTGACTTGTCCAAATACCTTTGCATCCTATCTTCTCGAATTTTGAATCTTTTGTATACTTGGTTCACCACCAATAAAGAATCGCACTTGGCTTCTACTACTTCTGCCCCCAATCTTTTAGCTAACTCGAGACCTGCAATCATGGCCTCATACTCGGCCTCATTATTAGTCAACCTAGAAGTTTTGATAGACTGTCTAATAGTGCTACCCGTAGGTGGCTTCAAAACAATGCCCAGCCCAAACCCTTTCACATTCGAGGCTCCGTCTGTGAAGAGGGTCCATACCCCCGATAACGTACCCTATTTTAGTAGTTCCTTTTCCACTTCGGGTATGAGGGTTGGCTTAAAATCGGCCACAAAGTCAGCCACGATTTGAGATTTGATGGCCGTTCGGGGTTGATATTCGATATCGTACCCGCCAAGTTCGATGGCCCATTTGGCCAATCGTCCTGATAACTCGGGCTTGTGCAAAACATTTCGGAGAGGATAAGTGGTTATCACACATATGGGGTGACACTGAAAATATGGCTTTAGTTTTCTATATGCGCTTATTAATGCAAGTGTTAACTTCTCTAAGTGCGGATACCTAGTTTCAGCATCTCCTAAGGTTCGACTTACATAATAAACAGGAAACTGCGTACCTTTCTCTTCTCGAACTAGTACGCCACTTACCGCTACTTCGGACACAACCAAGTATAAGTATAGCTTCTCATCCGCCTTCAGGGTGTGGAGCAGAGGTGGGCTCAATAAGTATCGATTTAATTCATCCAACGCTTGTTGGCATTCCAGGGTCCATGCGAAATCATTTTTCTTTTTGAGTAAGGTGAAGAACTTGTGACTCTGATCTGACGACCTCGAGATAAAGCGGCCCAAAGCAGCTATCCGTCCGGTTAGCCGTTGTACGACTTTTACACTGTCCACGACGGTGATGTCTTCGATGGCTTTAATTTTTTCGGGGTTGATCTCGATCCCCCTATTCGACACCATGAAACCTAGGAACTTGCCCGAGCTGACTCCAAAAGCACATTTCTCGGGGTTGAGTTTCATGTTGTATTTTCTTAAAATCTCGAACGTTGCCTGCAAATGAGTCAAATGGTCCTCTGCGCGTAGGGACTTGACTAACATACCGTCAATGTAAACTTCCATTGATTTGACTATTTGTTCCTCAAACATTTTGTTAACTAAGTGTTAGTATGTATCTCATGCATTTTTTAACCCGAAAGGCGTTACATTGTAACAATAAGTTCCGATTTTAGTGATAAATGAGGTCTTTTCCTAGTCCTCCGGTTCATCTGAATTTGGTTGTACTCGGAATAGGCATTGAAAAAGGTAAGGATCTCGTGGCGGGCCGTGGCATCGATCATACGATCGATGTTAGGAAGTGGAAAAGAGTCTTTAAAGCATGCCTTGTTCAAATCCTTGTAATCTACGCACATTCTAAGTTTGTTTCCTTTTTTAGGAACTACGACCACATTGGCTAACCATTCGGGGTATTTTACTTCCCTAATGGGCCCTATTTCGAGAAGTTTAGTTACCTTCTTTATAGATGCGTTCTTTACCTCAGACCGGGGCCTCCTCTTTTGCTTCACTAGTTTAAACCTGGGGTCGAGACATAGATGATGTGTTGTTATCTCCGGTGGGGTCCCTGTCATGTCTAAATGGGACCAAGCAAAACAAACCATGTTATTGATAAGGGATTGAATGAGTTTTTTCCTGAGTTCGGGGGTTAATCCTCTTCCCAGGTATACCTTCCGTTCGGGGAGATGCTCGATCAATATCACCTACTCCAGCTCCTCGACTGTTGACTTAGTTGTGTCACACCTCCTTTTTACTACCCTCGGAAGGGGTATAAGGGAGTTTTTCCAATTTACGTGACAATCGAAACGGGATTATTTTATTTAAAATTCAGAGTCGCCACTTGGGATAGTTTATGGTGTCCCAAGTCACCGGTTTAAATCCCGAATCAAGGAAAATTGACTCTATTTTACAGTATGCGAAACCAGAAGACTGGGTAAGGAATTCTGTTAACCCGAGAGAAGGTGTTAGGCATTTTCGGGTTCCGTGGTTTTAGCACGGTCGCTCAACTATTATTATTGGCCTATTTATCTGATTTTAAAACATTGTTTAAAACCTACATGCATTTTGTTCTTTTTAAACCGCTTTTGATAATCCAATTGTTATACAACTAATTATTTGGTTACACATTGTGAATCATGTCACGGGAACCGTACCCACGATCCACAACGTGTTTATTTTAGTTTGAACTTAAAATGGGGGTCGGGTCACATAAATATACCCCCGGATCTGTAGTTAAGCGTCACGACCACGTCACGGGAACCGTACCCGTAGCCATGATAATTATTTAATTAACGTGCCTAGAGCAAACTACGAGAGTTCAAGGCATTTTCCCTACTAAATTTTTGTACTTATGCGAGGGCCATAGATTATAGGATTTTATTTGTGTATGGCGCACCTCAAATTATTCTTAAAGCAAACTAAAGATACTCCTACTTTAATCTAATTCGAAATTAAGTATCACAATCATATCACGGGAACCGTACCCATAGTCACGACAATTATTTAATCGTGCGTAAAGCAACTGGCGCAATCGGTAACCTTCTTAAACTCATATGACGGAACATGTTTCTGTCTAATGTTAATAAACTTGTCACTTCGTTTTTTTTTTCATTTTTTCACAAAGCATTTACTTACAAAAAAATTTACCAACGACTTGGCCAAAGAGATATCCCAAGAATTTAAACATAACATCAGAATTTCTCATAAGAAAAACCATCGAAAGAATAAAATCTGAATATTAAACCATGCTTTGCCACTGCCAGCAAACGAAACGAAATGAAAGGAAAGGAAAAGCATTTATGGTAAGATCCAAAACAAAATCACAAGCAAACAATTTAAATAAATCTATAATCTTCATCAACTAATCCAAATGCACAGTTTGAAATGAAAAATTTGTGAATCATCCATTTAACTGTATCTACGTATGTGAAGACAAGGAATTAAAACTATACCAAATAATAAAAAACGTATGAAGATTCCAAAATCAGTAGAGAAGGAAATGAGTAGATTCACTCTGTCATTTTGTGACAAAATGAAGATTCAAAAATTAGTACAAAAAACATATGAAGACAGAGAGCAAGAATACTATAAAAATTCTACTGTATTCATCTTTTGGATCCAGATTGCAACAATGTTAAAATACACAAGCAATAACAACCAAAATCCCAAAGTTATTATCCAAGAAACAAAGTCATTTTCAAGTTCAAAATTAACTCATCATCAGAATATTTACTATGAGCGCATTTCATTGAGCGAGATCGGGAAAACACACAACACATCACCAATTTATTTTTTTTCACTTAAATGATTCATACCACAGACTTTTACCCACCCTAAACAGCCTTTCGAATCATGCTATGTAATAACTAAATTCTCTTAACGTTTTTGAGAATCAGTAGATACAAACTCCCAATTCGAATTTCAGACAACAACCAAAATCGAGCAGAAACGGCAAACTTCGACGGGAACCGTGACCGGGAATTACTCTACTTGAAAAGAAATTATCACTTCTAGATTCAACACCTCCAAACCATCTCCAACAATAGAAATCCAGAAGAAAACAAGAATATTTTTTATATTTTTTCTTTATAAAAAACGAAAAGAATAAAAAGACAAAATAAAAAAACAAAAAAAACAAAGGACTGAACGTAGCGAAAACTTATGAAACAAAAATAATGAAAACAGAAGCAACAATGAGAACCAAATTTCTGAAAATTTTCCTAAGAATTCCTAACAAAAAAATTGATTTTTCTCTTCTTCTTTTTTTGTAATTTTTTACTCTCAGATCTCCTAAAAAATTGTTCAATCTTTTTCTTACCCAAAAAAAATCTTCTCTCCACTGATTTCCTCTCCTAGGACCTCCCTTCTTCTGAAAACCCCCGCGTTATATAGAAGCCCTAGAAGCTTCTATACTTATCCTCCAAGAAATTCGAAAATAAATCCTCCAAGAATCCAAAAATCTCTTTTATCCTCCATTTTCGAACGATTTTTGGAACAAATGGAAGGGTAGGATTTAAGGTGCTCAAATTCAACGTCTCCCATTAATCCGAAAATAATCCAAGGGAAGAAAAATGCGTTTTTTGGATGGAATCTTGTGTTGTTAGGATCTGAGTTGCAGGTACAATTTGATATAGCAGTCCGAGCTGCTCTACGACCCTCGACCTGATTATATTTGCCGAGCTACCTAGATCCACAAGAACACGTTTAACTTGAATTTCTTTAACAAACTAGAGATTACCAGGGCGTCATTGTGCGGCTGAGAGAGGCCTTCTGTCTCCTCGTCGTTGAATGTAAGGGTGCTTTCGGGCATGTAGTCTCGGGTCGGTTTTTCCATTGTAATTGATACTTTGGTCCATTTGAAGACAGGTCATTGTGGGATGTCGACCCCGCCGACGATCATGTGGATAACATGTTGAGGTTCTTCTTGCTCGTGTTTTCTGTTGGCATCTCTTTCCCTGAAGTGATTCTTAGCCCGATCACTGAGAAACTCTCGAAGATGACCCTCTTTGAACAATCGAGCTACCTCTTCCCTCAACTGTCTGCAATCTTCGGTCCTATGGCCATGTGTACCATGATATTTACACATCAAGTTTGGGTTTCTCTGAGAAGGATCGGTTTGTATAGGTCTAGGACACCTGGTGTCTTTGATTCTCCTGATAGCCGATACAATCCCCGACGCATCGACACTAAAATTATACTCCGATAACTGAGGCGCTTCTGCGGGACCAGTATGTTTATCAAAACCATTATTACTCATAATCCCCCGAGGATGTTTCCCTCGATCACTTTTTCGATCATTCAGGGGAGGATTGCGTCCCGAACTATTGTTTCTTCGATACCGTTCTCTGTTTGACCTCGGCTCTCTATCGGTATCCCTCGGGGTTTTCACTGCTAACCTATTTGGATAAACTGAACCCGAGGGGGCTCCTAACTGGTCGTCCTAGACCCTGATATTTTATTGATATCGATTGTGCATGTCTGCCCAAGTTACAGCTGGATACTCAATCATATTTTGCTTCTACTGTCGTGATGTTATCGAGCTTGCTCGTTTAACCCCTGGGTGAAAGCTTGAACGGCCCAATCATCGGAGACCGGTGGTAACTACATCTGTTCCATCTGAAATCGGGACACGAACTCCCTCAGCATTTCGTTATCCCTTTGTTTGATCTTGAAGACGTCCGATTTCCTCGTTGCGACTTTTATGGCCCCGACATGCGCCTTCACAAAAGAATCAGCTAACGTGGAAAATGAATCAATGGAGTTTGGTGGCAAGTTGTGATACCAAATCATTGCTCCCTTAGATAAAGTTTCCCAAAACTTTTCAACAAAACGAACTCGATCTCATCGTCTTCTAAGTCATTTCCCTTTATACCGCACGTGTATGTAGTAATATGTTCATTAGGATCGGTGGTTCCGTGGTACTTCAGTATATCCGACATGCAAAACTTCTTTGGAATAGGCTTCGGGGCCGCTCTCGGGGGAAGAGGCTTCTGCACGAACTTTTTGGAATCCAAACCCTTTAAGATCGGAGGTGCTCCTAGTATTTGATCGACTCGGGAGTTGTATGTATCCACATTTTTGTCATTATCTTCGATCCTTTTTTCTCCTGACTTGATTCTTTTGGTGAGCTCTTCGAGCATTTTTATGATTGTAGGGTCAATCCCTGATCTGTTACCGTTCGACCTTTCTGGCACCGGCTCGGTACGACAAGTGACTTCTGGTTCAACCACACTCGGAGTTTTATGTTGACTCTGTAGCTGAGCGATAGCGACCTGTTGAGCTTGTAGCATCTCGAATATTACCTGGAGGTTGACTCCCCAGTCTCCTACACCCTGTGTTCCTTGACTAGAAGGTCGGACTTCCCCGCGTATACTTCCTCTGAGATCTGCGCCTAAGTCCGCATTCAAAGCAATGTGCGAACTAACATCGACCGGTTCTGCAATCAGCATTTCTCCAGGGTTAAGCAGTGGTACACCGGCTTCCGGAGCAGTTACATTATCATTTTTCCCATAAAATCAGAGACCATCATTGCTGTGTACATGTGTGTTTTGTGAGTTCGACATTTTTTAACCTGAAAACCAAAAATTCTTGACAAGAACAAGTGTGAAAATAACGTGTGTTATCAAAAATCAGCACTGAAACAATCACTATTATCTTTAGGCCCCACGGTGGGCACCAAATTGTTTACCTTAAAATTGGAGTAACAATTAAATTTGTATTGAGGTCTTAAAGATATGTGATTTAGTTCAATGCTAATTAATAAACAAAAGATTAAATGAACAAGTCAAAGGAGTAGGCTGAACCAAACCAGTGTGCAAGCAAGTCTCAACCTCGAGCTATGACGGCCTCGAGGTGTACGAATGTAAAAAGTAAAGGAAGAACAATAAAGCTAAGAAACAATTCTAATCAGTGATGAGAAAGAAGGTAAGACTGTATATTCTTTGCCAATGATTGATGATGTTTACAAATAAATGGGATCCCCTTTATATAATAGGAAAGACCTAAATAAGGTACATTTCCATTTCTAGTAAGGAATCTAATTGTATAGATGTCTAACCGCCTAGTACGAATTCGTACAAATCTGTTCCGGAATTCACGCCTTAATTTTTGTGCCATTGCTGGAATCTCGCTCATTATGTTACAAACCCATAACGGCATTATCTCGGGGGAGGTCATACTCGGCCCAAGTACTCATTGTGCACTTTGATCCTCGAGCCTTATACTATGTTGCCAGGCTCGAGCTTGGTTCATCGGGTTCGCTGAAAGCGGGCTCGAAGTGACCCTCCAAGCCCATGAAATCGGGCATACCTGATTTTGACCAGTACACACTATTTAGTGTGTACTACTTGGAAAAGAGTACAAATTGAGGTAGTTGTTGAACAACATCACTCCTAACGTATGTGAGGAATCGATACGGAGGGTTTAAATGTGAGATTAGGAATAACGAAACCTTGGTACGATCCTAGTGAGCGGTGAACTAGAGCCAACAAGCGTAGTTCGGAAGAATACGTCTAGTAAATTGTGCTAGTTACTCGGAAGAGAATTACGATACTCAAAGTACTCACGATCGATAGAGAATACTCAGGCGAATTTATAGGAAACATAGTGGGGAGGATTAAGACAATAGGGGAAATCATAACCCTAGACTGTTCCAAATCTTTTCCACAACCTTTCCTCTGTTAGTTATAAATTATTGTATTTTAATTACTTTGCTCTTAGTTAGTAAGCATTCAAATCGTTATTTAATATTCTGAAGGTTGATTACTTGAATTCGTGTGAGTCTAGTGGTTGTAATTAGTAGGTTAATTCCTGTGTGATTCGATTTCGGACTTGTAAACCGAATTATATTTGCGACCACCGCTAAATCACTTAGTGTTGGGATAGAAATAAAATGGTGCATGCGGAAACTAACAATACAAAGCTTGATGGACGATAAATCATGACGACAAAAAAAAAATACTAAACTAAGCATAATAGTTTATAATGGTTTGGTCAATTGATCTACATATGATAAAACAAATATAAAAGAAGAAAAAACTATCGATAGAAAAATCTCATCCTAAACAAAACTCTTCCATGACTACATTGTGGATATTTTTTTTGTGCACTTATGAGAAGTAAAAATCCTTAATTTATAAATGTGCAAAACTTATCTTCCAAGAAAAGATAAAACATATTAAGGTGATTTAATCCTTTTAAGAATGTTTTCCATTTTTTCAAGAAAAAGGGTCGTAATAAATTAGATTGCCACACAAAATACTAACTCTTAGGAGGCACAATTGGACGTCTATCAAACATACGGTGACGAGAGACTAGTAATTATAATACCAGCGGGTAGAAAGTGACACAAAAAAAGTGGAAGGCAGGCGAGGTTAGTTCAAGCATGTCGTACGCGCGTCGGCACAACTTGCGTTTTCAATAACTTCCTTTAGCATTCATTGGATTTCACTTCCCTGTTCCCACTTGTTTGTGTCTCTCTCTACTTTCATCTTCTTCTGTTCATGTTCTATGTCCTAATGTTCATGCATCAATAATTTGCAAATCACCCACGTCTCCTTTTCTCATCAATCAGCCACCTTTCTTCTTATAAATTAAAACCACTGTTTTTATCCTATAAACTCATCTTCAAACTAACAACCTTTTCACTTTCTTCCTTCTTTTTCCCATAAGTAGTCCCAGATCCCTCCCAGATGTAGCCCTTTTCTTTCTTTAGCCTGCCCTGAGTTCATTCTCAGCTGGCTTGTCAAGAATTAATTAATTAAAAATATGGCCTTTGCAGCTCAACAAAAAAAGGCCCTTCATTCCATGCTAGCAAGTAAACTCACCCACCTCAAAATCCCAGATTCCTCTTCTACTGATCCAGACTTTGATTTCTCTGAAGTTTTTGGTCCTCATACTTCTTCATCCCCTTCATCATCTTCCAATTTTCTAACCGACCCGCAAATCATTCACAGTAGGTCCCACTCTTTTGTGGGTCCCTCTCCAAGATTCACTCTCTCATCAAAGGCTCTACCTTTACACCAAGAAGTTGATTCTGAGGGTGAAAATGATAGTGATAAAGTTGATACTCATAATCTTGAAATTAGTGGAGATAATAAGGGAGTTAGGAAAATTGGGCCAGGGGATTTTGAGATGTTGAGGATGATAGGGAAAGGTTCTTTTGGGAAGGTTTTTCAGGTGAAGATGAAAGGTTATGGTAATGATGGTGATGATGATGGTATATATGCTATGAAAGTGATGAGGAAAGACACAATTATAAAGAATAATCATGTCGATTATATGAGGGCTGAGAGGGATATTCTCACCAAAGTTGAGCACCCTTTTATTGTTCAGCTTAGATACTCTTTTCAGGTAATACTTGTAGCTTATACTGGACTTGCTCATGTTGTTTATTCTATTTCGAATTGGTAGGTATATTAATTACAGCTAGAGAACTTCTGTTATTTATATATATTTAACTTATTTTTTACTTTTATTTTTATTTGGTACGATGATGACATGAGTTGAGCTTAAGTGGAGAAGTGAGGATTCATATAGCCGATCCCAACTTGCTTGGGATTGCGGCATAGTTGTGGTTGTTGTTGTTGGCGTTGAGTATTTTAATTAGACTTTATAGATAAATAGTAAGGGATATCTTGGTGAGAATAGTGTATCCACATTAAGGGTGTTTGCTAAGTGTTATTCCAGTCATCAATCTGAATTGAGTTATTGGTTCTTTTTTCTTAATGTGCAAGAACAAGATGGTCTTATGAATTAGGGATTATTTGGTTCTGAATTAGAAGCTGAATTTAGTCCTATGTTTTTGTTCTTTCATTAATTTTCTGTTAAGGAGGTACTTTAAAGGCGAGCGCTTTTACTTTTGCCTCTCTCTGTGATAAGTCTTTACAAAGAAAGAGGAAACCTTTTTGGTATCTGTTTGATTTCTAATGTCACCCACCCATGCCTCTTTTCTTTTTCTGTGCTGGGACAACATGAGCAAGTTTGAGCTTTATTAGTAGTTAACATTATTAATTGCTAGTGAAATTAATCTCAAGTGGGATTACTGTTCTTTTTGTCTAGAATTTACTCAGTTCATTGAGTATTTTGATACAATCTTTTAGCAGATTTGTTTTGACAATTTCAGAGTGATGAGAAGATTTATTTGAACAATTTTAATGTGAAGTTTAATAACTTTCTTGTAGTTCTATTGTTGTAATTTCCTTCTGTTTAGTTTCCATATTTCTCGTTGCTCTTTTTTTTTTTTTTTTTTTTTTTTTGAGAAGGTAACATTTGTGTGTACTGATATATAGCAGTATATAGGTTATACTGAAACCATATTTACAATAGGCAAAAGGATAGACTACTGAGCTACAATCTCAGCAGTATTCTAGGGCTTCTAGGATCGATACAATATCTTCTGGCCACTTTTGTTACACCAAAAATAAAAATTAGGACACAATTCATTTTGATCTTCTGTATTGAGTTGCTTCTATCCTCAAAACATCTAGAGTTTCTCTCCTTCCAGATTGTCCACCATATACATGCAGGGACAATCCTCCATCTATCTCTGCATCCAGCTCCAGTTCCAGCTTCAACCCAACTAGTGAGCACTTCAGTAATCTTAGAGGGCATTGTCCATGAAATACCTTTGAGGTTAGTGAATATCTTCCATAGTTGATTTGTGATCCTGCGGTGTAGAAATAGATGGCTAACTGTCTCAGCTGTTTCCCCACATAAAAAGCACCTAAAGCACAGTGGGATCCCTCTCTTCATAAGATTATCCTGGGCCAAGACTGCCTCCTTTGCAAGTAACCAAGTGAAACAAGGTACCTTGTAAGGTATCTTGACTTTCCAGATATGTTTCCATGGCCAATTAGTGATCAGTGTGTTAGTATGATTAAGCATCTTATATGCCTCATTCACCTTATAGATTCCACTGTTGTGGCCCTTCCACCATAGTGAATCCCTTCCATTCTGAAGGCCTTCGAAGACTTCCAGTTGCTTGTAAAGTTCAGTCAACCTCGTCAGCTCCCAATCATTCAGCCTTCTTCTAAGTATCAGATCCCAACCTTGAGGAGTCCACATTTCAGCTATTGTCTTTTGTTGGTGTTGAGCTAAGCCATACATATCAGGAAATAGTTCCATCAAGCTTCCGGATCCCATCCAATTATCCTTCCAGAAGGAAGTTTTGGTACCATTTTCCACTCTGATGTAGGATTGGCTCTTCACTGTAGGCCGGAGTGTTCTGATGGATCTCCATAAGCTAACCCCATATGCTGTATTGACTTCCTTTGAAACCCAGTTATTTTCCTCTCCATAGTTAGCTTTGATGACATTACTCCATAGGGATTGAGGTTCTTGAGAGAATCTCCATAACCACTTCATCTTAAGAGCCTTGCTTTGATTTTTTAAGTTCCTGAGGCCTAGCCCACCTTTGTTTTTGCCAATCATCAGAGATTTCCATTTCACTATGTGATACCCCTCCTTTTCTTTGTTTCCTTGCCAAAAGAAAGATCTTCCGAGTCTATCCAATCTCTGAATAACACTTACAGGGATGGGAAAGAGTGACATCATGTATGTAGGAAGTGAGTCAAGTACTGAATTGATCAGAATCAATCTTCCTCCCATAGATAGATATTCCTCCCATACATAGATACTAAGCTTTCCATCTGGATAACTTCTTCTCACATTTTTCAATGATTGTATTCCATATCTCCTTGGACTTGGACTTAGCACCTAAAGGCATGCCAAGATAGATAGCAGGAAGAGATCCTACTACACCTCCCAAAATCAGTGATAGTTGCTCCATCTCAGGCACATCATTAATTGGGTAAAGATGGCACTTTTTCCAATTGATATGCAGTCCCGAGATACCTTCAAACAAGACCAGAATAATTCTCAAATACCTCAACTGCTCTTCTTTTGCATCTCAAACAATTAGAGTGTCGTCAGCATATTGGAGATGTGTAATCTCGAGGTTGTTGTTGCCAATTCTTGCTACCTCAAAACCTTTGATCCATCCATTGATTTTTGCAGTTTTGATCATATTGTTCAGCCCCTCTATAGCAATTATGAAGAGAAAAGGAGATAGGGTATCCCTTGTCTGAGCCCTCTGTGTGCAGGGAAGAAACCTTCAGGGGATCCATTAATGAGAATCGAGAATTTAACTGAAGATATGCAAGCACTCACCCAGGTGATCCATTTCTTCCCAAAACCCATTAGTTGCAGCATTTTTAGCAAGAATCTCCAATTAACATGATCATATGCTTTCTCAATGTCTAGTTTGCACAAAATTCCTGGCTTTTTTAGTGCTTCATTGGCTATTAGAACAACATTCATTATTTGTCTTCCTTATTTGTCTTCCTTTGATAAAAGTCATTTGTTGTGCATCCACCAATTTGTTTATCACCCTTTTGAGTCTCTCTGTTAGAACCTTCGAAAGCAGCTTATAAAAGCTGCCTATTAAGCTTATAGGCCTGAAGTCCCTGAGTTCCTTGGCTCCAATCTTCTTAGGAATCAAGGCTATGTATGTTGCATTGAAACTTCTTTCAAACAGTTCTTGAGAGTGGAAATTATGAAGAGCCTCCATGATATCTTGTTTCAAAATGTCCCAACATTTGATGAAGAAACCCATAGTGTATCCATCAGGCCCGGGAGCCTTATCTACTGCACATAACTTCAAACATGACAGAACGTCTTGTTCTTCAAAGTTGCTTTGTAAAAGCTCCTTTTCTGCTTCTGATATTGTGGGGCAGTTGTCGAAATTAACTTCAGGTCTCCATTCCATAGCCTCCGAGTAGAGATTCTTGTAGAATTCAATGATCTCAAACTTGATTCTCCTTGGTTCCTCAATTGTTTCATCATTCACCACTATTTGATCAATGTTGTTGCATCTTTTATGCGCATTAGCAGTTTGGTGAAAGAACTTAGTGTTCTTGTCTCCTTCCTTAAGCCAAAGAGCCCTAGATCTTTGCCTCCATGCAACTTCTTCATTTTTCAGGTGTTCCTCATATTCCATGAGGATAGAAGCCTTCCTCACAATTCCTCCTCAGTCAGTGCTCTTGTTTCATGAATAGCATCAAAGACTGCCATTTGTTTTAGCAGGTCGGATCTTTGAACCCCCAAGTTTCCTTGGCTATTTTTGCTCCATTCTCTGAGTTTTCCCTTTAAAACTTTGAGTTTGCATACTAACACATAGTTTGGCCCAGGTCCACCATTCTCTGATCATGTCTACAAAGCCCTCAGTATTCAACCACCAGTTATCAAACTTAAAGTAAGATTTGGTTTGCTCCCAAGACCCACATTGTAGTGAGATAGGAACATGGTCTGATATCAGTCTTTGTAGGATAACTTGTTTTATGTTCCTGAATCTGCCATCGCAATCTTCTGAAATTAAGATTCTGTCAATTCTGGATGCAATGACCTGATTATCTCCTTTGAACCAAGTATAAGTTCCCCCTTCTAATTGGAGATCAATAAGTTCCATGTCTTCGATAAAGTTTGAGAACTCCACGATAGCTCTAGACCTTCTGTTGCAATTCCTTTTTTCAGAAGGAAATGTAGTGACATTAAAATCACCACAAACAGCCCATGACCCTTCCATCAATCCTCTTACTGGCCCTACCCCCCCCCCCCCCCCCCCCCCCCCCCCCCCCCTCCCCCTCCCATCCATACACNCCCTCCCCCCTCCCCCAATCCTCTTTCTTGCCCCTCCCCCCCCCCCCCCCCCTCCCAAACAACTCTCCTTTCAATGTCACAATTAGGAGCATATACTCCTGTGATATGACACGTGAAATTTTGCAAAAGAGCCTTGAATTTACATGTCAGAGTATAAGCTCCTATTTGTAACACTTCTCCTTCCCAAACTCTATAGCCCCATAGCATTGCAATATCCTCTCTTGTACCACTGGCTTCCAGACATGCATACCTCACCCATCTCCCTCCCCAAACCTGACCAATAACCTCCTTTATATCCCCCTCTAATTTTGTTTCCTGAAAGCATATAATATCTGCCTTCCACTCCCTCACCTGACTTTTTATAATCCTCCTCTTAGCCAAATTGTTCAAACCCCTAACATTACATGACTCTAAATTAATCAGCATAATTCAATAACTGGCAGAATGTTCCCCCTACTTCTTTTTCCATTACTTTTGAACTTGACATCAAAAGAGACTAGATTTTTCAACTCTTTCTTACCTTTGAATCTATTCTTTTTTATATCTGAATCTGATTCCATCTTTCTACTGTGTCTGCAACTATCGATTTGCAATAGAAGCTCCAAAGCTTCTTCTTCATGACCCTGAAAATCCACCCCAAACATCTTACTCAATCTGATTAATTTCTGATGTACCCAAAGGTGTTGCATTCATCTCTTTTTCTGGAAATGAATTGTGGTTCTGAACTAAGATAGGAATAACATCTTCGACTCCCCAATCTTCATCATTGATCCCCAAATTGAGTTGGCTTAATTGTTGTTGCTGCCCAGGTTCGACGTTTGATTGGTCTTCTCCCACACTAATAATGGCCATAGCATCTTCTACCTTATCTTCTTGTATCTCTGCCTCAATTTCTACTTCTGGCCCCATGCAAATTATTGAATTCCCAGTGTAGCTAGCCATTCTTTCCGTTTCCTCGACAGTTGATGGTTGATTGGTTGTTTAGAGAAGTGTTATGGTTTGCATTGGACGCTGCCTTCAGTCCTTTTAAGCAGAAGTCAATTGTTATGTCTACTGTGGGACTTTGTTGAATGTCATCAAAAATGACTTGGGCCGCAAAATCAGGCGCAATTGTTGTTACATGTCCATCCCTAAAAGAGCCCAACAAATTCCCTTCTCCTACCCCATCTGCATGCCTAGCACGTGCCTCCTCATTAAATTCAAAACAGCTTTTGCTGCATCCCACGTGCTCCACATACAGTTGGTTGTCCTTCTCCTCTATTACGTAGGGGATCTTTACCCTAAGGTTTTCAGAGGTTTCGACCCACTGAATGTTTCATTGGGCTTCAGCGACTCCGACGACTCCAACTTCTCCGGCGAACCTAACTCAAATCGAGTTTGTTTTTCCGCCCAGATTGGGATAAATATTTTTACCCCGTCTCTTTTTATGATAACCTCTGATGGTATATTCCGACCATCTCCAGCTATTTCGATCCTAGCCCATTTTAGATGGTTCTTGAGTTCCGTCTCTTCCTCGGTAGCTATCCGCCCACTGCATAGTTCTCCAATTTCTTTGAAGATCTTTTGTGACCACATGTGCGTAGGTACTCCCATGGCTCTGATCCAGGTAGTTTTGACTGAAAGGGAGTTGGGAATACAACCAGCAATGGGGTTCCACCATTCTAGGTAGAACCTTTGATTCTTCCATCTCCATTCTCCTTGGATGATCTGTTCAGCCATGTTCCTGTTTGGGAACTAGAAGAGGTACAAGTCCCAGCCATGTCGTACATATTCACCCCAAAGGCTTTGTTCCATGCGACAAGACCCATCTCCTGATATCTGCTAGGGTGGGTCTCTCCTTGACTTCCTTCCCAAAATATCCAATGACGCATCTTTTCAGAAGTCCAGTATCCTTCGCTCCAGGTATTTCCGCGATCTTTATAGTTCCATTTAAAGGGTTGCCCTGAACTCCCTGAGGAATGTTAGATTGCCATTTACTCTCTTTAACTGCTTTGGCATATGGGTAGTTTGCTTCCGTTATTCTTGGTGGGGCTGGGGCTGGGATGATTAATTGAGGTTCACATTTAATAAAACTTTCTATCTTAAATGCTACATTCTTCCGTCCTGCATTTATGACTGACTCAGGAATAATAATAACTCTGATCTAGCTACCCCCTGTAATGACAAGATGCTCATATACCTCCCGTGTTCATTGTACTTCTTGGTACAGTAGTATTCGGAACTTCTGTGTTTTGTTTTCCATCTCCTTACCACATTCTTTTGGTCTTTTGAAGCCTTTTTGAGTACAAAACAGATCCATTCCATAATTTTTTTACTCATTGTTGATCGTCTCATCATGTTTCGACTTCTTTCCACCCAGTCAAACCATGTGTCTTTGTTGGAGTACCATCTGGTAATGTCAAAGGATTTAAAACCAGCATTGAAATAGATTATGCTTTCCCCCATTTCAGATCTTGTTTCCTGCTATAAAATCAATGAGAAGTATCGGATTTATAGTCTTCAGAGTTTTAAGAAGAAAAGGTTATTTTCCGGCGACTAAATCCACCGGAAGAGGTTGTTCTACAGTCCTAGAAAGTAGGAGAGAAAAAAAATGGAATTCTTATGTGATTAAATTCCCCTATTTCTCGTTGCTTTTTTGACACAGATTTTTTCCTTTGTATACTTATGATTTTGCTACTTTAAATTGATTTTTGAAATCATTGAACAATATTTGGTTGATGGCTTTATAGTCTCAGATATGATGTGGGTTTTTTTACAATGTCTTTCCTCAAGTTTTTTGTTTTGGAATATGCTGCAGACAAAGTCCAAGCTGTACTTGATTTTGGATTTTATCAATGGAGGACATCTTTTCTATCATCTATACAGACAAGGGATTTTCAGGTACCCTTGCGTATGTCTTGTTCGCTAACGAGTCATGATATCGCGTTCAGCTCTTTCTAACTTCAGCTCTTGGGTGTGTTTTGGATAGTGAGGACCAGGCAAGGATTTATACTGCTGAGATAGTTTCTGCTGTTTCACATCTTCACCAGAGAGGGATCGTGCACCGAGACCTCAAACCTGAAAATATTCTCATGGATGGTGATGGACATGTAACGGCCTTGCCTACTGTACTCTACTGCTGGAACATGGCTGATGCATGAAACAAAAAAAGAAAAAAAAATATCATATTTCCTTTGAACTTTGCAGTTAATTTTGCCCTCTTCTTAAGCATCTCTCATGTTCCACACAGGTCATGCTGACAGATTTTGGACTGGCAAAAGAGATTGATGAATCAAGCAGATCAAATTCCATGTGTGGAACCACGGAATACATGGCTCCGGAGATTTTACAGTCAAAGGGCCACAATAAAGATGCTGACTGGTGGAGCGTTGGGATACTTCTGTATGAGATGCTGACTGGTCAGGTAATCTAAGTGTTTGCATTAGAACACTAGAATCATGCAGTTCTGTAATAATGCAAAAAGTGTAGACAGTTCATTGGACATTCTATGGAGCTTATTTGTCGTGAAATGTACTATTAATTGCATTATGTTTTAGAAAGATTTTTGTGGGGTCTATTGGAACACTTTTGACTCTCATTTCTTTCAGCCACCATTCACACATTCAAATAGAAAGAAGCTTCAGGAAAAAATCATCAACGAGAAAGTGAAACTTCTACCACGTCTGACTGGTGAAGCTCACTCTCTGCTCAAAGGAGTATGTACAAACTTTCAATTGACTGCTTGCTCAGACTTTCTTAGAACAATGCTTGTAATTCAACTGAATGACAACTTCCTCTTTTTTCCTTTAGTTGTTGCAAAAGGACCCATCAAAAAGGTTAGGCAGTGGACCGAGAGGAGGGAATGAGATCAAAAGTCACAAGTGGTTCCGGTCAATCAATTGGAAGAAATTAGATGCCAGAGAACTACAGCCTAAGTTCAAACCTGATGTAATTGGCAGAGCTTGCACTGCCAATTTTGACAAATGTTGGACTACGATGCCACCAGATGACTCACCAGCAAATACTCCGACAGCAGGCGAACACTTTCAAGGTTACACTTATGTAGCACCAAATCCTTGGCTCTCCTCTAGTTGATTAAGACTGTATCCTGACAAAATTTCGAACTCCTTTTGTTTGCTAGTGTAAGCTCATTCTTTGTTACAGAGAGGATCATGAGAAATATATGGATTAGATTGTATCTTGATAAAAGCAAACTCTTCTAACTCTTTTGTTTACTGTTGTAAGCTCATTCTTCTTAGGGACAAGATGTGAGAAATAAACACATTTGTCTTTTCGTGTAGCTCTTGTGTTTTATATGTTTCCTCTCAAGCCTAATTGATTTTGCGCTCGCGAAATTGTATTTTCTTGAAAAATTGTGTACTGCAAGAGAGTGTAAGAATGTGTTCACTGACAAGCTTTTCCACCACAATCATGTTGCACCATTGTAAGATCACAGGATGGAGGATGGTAATTACGAGTCTGATTAAAATTAGGATAGAGGATGGTAACTATGGTCTACACTCTACAATAGTATCTCTAATTACCAGGCGTGTGGGATTATACTTTGTTTCCTTTTCAAAAAGTATCTCTAATTAACAAGTTAACTGGACATCGACTTGCCTAAATATATATATATATATATATATATATATATATATATATATATATGTATATATATATATATATATATATATATATATATATATATATATATATATATATATATATATATATATATATATATATATATATATATATATATATATATATATATATATATATATATATATATATATATATATATATATATATATATATATATATATATATATATATATATATATATATATATATATATATATATATATATATATATATATATATATATATATATATATATATATATATATATATATATATATATATATATATATATATATATATATATATATATATATATATATATATATATATATATATATATGCTTATGCTACTATTTCTACGATTTCTGCTGGAGTTACTAATGAATTGTCTTTTCTTGTTTTTATTTCCGTCTTCCTGAGTCGAGTGTCTATTGGAAACAACCTCTCTGCCCTATCGGGGTAGGGGTAAGGCCTGCGTACGCATTACCCTCCCCAGGCCCCACTTTGTGGGACTTTACTGGGTAGTTGTTGTTGTTGTATATATATATTTTATTTTATTTTTGATAATGGTATCAAACTTGGCTAAATTTTCACTTGAGGCATTGAGAAAGTACATGTGAAGGCAATCTTAAAACAAGAATCTTTGACATTTAATTTCATGGTTGATATTCAGTGAATGTGGAAGTTTAGCTGCCCATATTCCAGATCTGTATTGCTCATTAATTCTCACTCATGTGATGAGTTCCTACATTTCAATATCAAATTGTTATGAAAATTAATCAAAGTTGCTCACTATTCAAGAACTCTGAATGACTAATGTATGATTCATTACAAATATGTATACTGGATATCTGAAAAAAGAGGATATACAAGGCCTTGCGGCATACTAGAGCACAAAATGCTAGTGAATTCTGCCACATGAATTTTGGCATTTGGTTCACCACTGAATATAGAAGCAAATTGAGGTTGGTGTTGGACTGTTGGTGCACTAGTGAAGTGTACAAGTGCCCTTTAGGGGATGAGTTTGGTTTGTGGTTTTTTATTTCCTCTGTATCTATTTCCTTTTACTGGAGATATGTCTGTGGAAGGATCGACTTGATTCATTTACATGGTTGCACAATCTTATTCAGTATTAGTTGAGAAATGTAGAAGAAGGTGTATTCAAAACTACTAGTTTTAGGAAGTGGTGCGACATCAAATGGTGCAACCGGAAAAGTTGCAGTCAATCTTGTGATTAGTAAAGTAGTGATCTTTGAACTATGTTAGGACATAACTCTAGTCATGTATATATGAATAGATGAGTGCCACCTGAAAGTGTTAAAGGTGTCTGTAATTCATATGAAATTCTGAAAGATGGCTATTTCTTCTGCTTATTATCCGATAATTCCTCTGTACCTTGTTGGTTGCTGATTCTGCTCACTATTTCAGTGTCTGCAGATTATCTGTTTTTGCCTGCTGATTTATAGCTCAATAAACGTTATACATCTCTTGTATTTGACCAAGCACCTCAAGCGTTTTTATGCCTGTTCTCTCTTTCTTCGGGTTAATAGTAAACTTTCAAAACTAACTAAACAAAGGTGAACGAATCATCCTTTTTAGTTCCATGTTACTTACTTACCCTAGAACCTGAGGTCGTACTTGAATAGTTTATTCAACTGAAGAACTGTACACATGCATGTATAAGCATCAGTGACTCGGAGCATTTCCCGGTGGTTATGGGGCTTCATCAAGGATCTGCGCTTAGCCCATTCCTATTTGCCTTGGTGATGGATGCACCGACACACCATATTCAAGGGGAGCTGCCATGGTATATGTTATTTGTTGATGACATAGTTCTGATTGACGAGACGAGAGTCGGTGTTAACGAGAGGCGGGAGGTCTGGAGGCAGACCCTCGAGTCCAAAGGTTTCAAATTAAGCAGGTCTAAGACTGAGTACCTGGAGTGCAAGTTTAGCGCCGAGTCGAGTGAAGTAGGCAGGGACGTGAAGCTTGGATCTCAGGCCATCCCCAAGAGGGACAACTTCAAGTACCTCGAGTCGGTGATTCAGGGGGACGGAGAGATCGGCGAGGACGTCACTCATCGTATCGGGGCGGGTAGGATGAAATGGAGGCTTGCATCAGGAGTCCTGTGTGACAAGAAAGTGCTACCGAAACTCAAGGGTAAGTTTTATAGAGTTGTGGTTAGATCGGCCATGTTCTATGGGGCGGAGTGTTGGCCGAAGAACTCCCATATTCAGAGGACGAAGGTAGCGGAGATGAGGATGCTCAGGTGGATGTGTGGGCACACTAGGATAGATAGGATTAGGAATGAGTATATTCGAGCGAAGGTGAGCGTGGCTCCGATGGAGGAGAAGATGCGAGAAGCGAGGCTCAGATGGTTCGGGCACGTGCGGAGGAGAAGCCTTGATGCCCCGGTGAGGAGGTGTGAGCGGCTAGCGGTGGTGGGTTCGAGAAGAGGTAGAGGGCGGCCTAAGAAGTATTGGAGAGAGGTGATTAGGCAGGACATGGCACGATTGCGGATTACCGAGGACATGGCACTGGATAGAAATATCTGGATGTCAAGCATCAGGGTTGTTGGATAGGGGGTTCTAGAGCTTTTCTTATTTCATTACCGGGGTGAGGAGGGGTTGGATAGGGTTTACCATAGATGGCTTGCGGATTTTATTGAGCTCCCGGGCGGTAGTTTCTGGCTAATATCATTGCATGTCATTTGTTTTATGATTTCTATGCTTATGTTACTATTTCTACGATTTCTGCTGGAGTTACTAATGAATTGTCTTTTCTTTTCTTATTTTCCTGTGCTGAGGGTCGATTGGAAACAGTCTCTCTGCCCTTTCGGGGTAGGGGTAAGGTTTGCGTACGCATTACCCTCTCCAGACCCTACTGTGTGGGACTATACTGGGTAGTTGTTTATATCTTGCATCATAACTAAATCTGCCATAGCAGTGAATTAAGTGGAGATGTTTATAGATACACTAAGCTCAAAAGGTTATGGTGTTCATCTTGACAGTTATTTTTTTGTTAATACTATTAAGCTGTCTCCAATCAGTGAGACTTTTAATGGTATGGTTGCTGAAAAGGAACTCTGGTAGATAAAGAATATATCATAAAAGTGTTGTATATACTGACTAAGCTGGCTTCTGGAAACTTCTAAGAGGTACACTTGTGATGTGTGAATACGATGGTTTTCAGTGCATAATAATCCTTATCCAAGATATTTTGAAAAAAAGGTTGGAATCAGTTAATGAGCAACAAGTTATAACTTCATATGGATTATGAAAAGTATAAGGCATCTTATTCCACTTACTTTTAAATGGATAATCACCAGACCTTGTTAATCACGTGAAAATTGAGCAGAGTTCCAGTTTAGTTGGAATTGCTACCCTCTTATCCAATATCTAATATATTTGCTTGTGAGCAGCATAGATTCCCTTATTCTTCTGACTAGAAAATTAGAGAAAACATCTTATTGCATAGAAGAGAAGGATCTAGCCACAAATAAAGCTACTCTTAGGATTGATGAAACTTAAGGGAGATTCCAGTCATTTTTTATAACACAATTGAGAATCAGCTAAGGTTCCTTACCCTTTATACTTCTATATACTATATATATCCTTAGGTTTTGGCTTGTTATGCAATCACATGTAAGCATCTGGCAGTTAGAATCTGTAGCCTTATTTGCCATGAACAACAAAAGCAGAAGCAACAAGTCCCTCTGTGAGAAGTCAATAAAGACGGTGACAAATGTGATCAGGCTATCATCATTATCTATTGCCAGGATGAGCCTTGGAATTTCCGTGCAACCAGAAGCCGTGAAAACGCCTGTAACAGGACCTGCAACATTCGTCAAAGGCTCAACAACAGCACAATTTCCTGAGAGCTTAAGGTCACAGGAGGCAGTAAACATCAAGAAGCCGATTGCCTACTTGATTGAGCCAGTCAAGAGTGATAAATCGATGCATGTAATTCATGAGAAGAAGAGTGTAGATGGGAGGGCATCCGATTATATAAGAAAAGTGCATGAGAAGAATCGCCATGATTCAAACGAGGCCATGAGTTTTTCTGCATTCATAATTCCACCTCCACCGCGTTTCATGTAGTCAGCTATGTGTATTTCCATCTTCTACTATCTTGAGTAGAATAAACCCCTTAATTAGTAGGTGATGGATCATAACTTTTCTTCATCTATATTTTGGATAATATGCTTTGCTTCTCTTGAGAACAAGCTTATGATTAGTGTCATAGCAATGAAGAATCTTCCTCTTTTGTCCCTTTTATCTTATTAAAGGCTTGCCTCCTACCATTGTTCCTTTATTGCTTGGCGTCTATTGATCATCTGTCTGTCATATAATCACTTATATGAATTCATTCCGCTTTATTCGAGCACATTTCATTATAAGTTGTCTTTTAGGTGAATTAAGGTTTCTCCAAAAGTAAGATTATCTAAATCTTGCACTAATTATTCCATGTACATATGACTTCTTATACAGAACAAAAAGGCTCCTGGTGAACACGCGTAACGACTTCCAACAAGTTAGTACCGTCTTTATGGATCCTCTGTTTCTATTGTATTTCCTTCTTTAACTACTTTTCCTCCCTAGTGATTTTAGGTCGATGTAAAACATAGCCAAACTATCTCAATGTACCATGACCATCTCCAATATTAGCCAATCACATCCATATTAATATTTACATTTCCCCTATATGGATTTTTCGGGCCTTATTAAAATATTATGCCTTTGCTTTGTGTTATATCTTGCTTTTTTTATCCATCCTTCTTACAATGGATCTATAATTCCAACTTTCAATTGCTAGTTTTGTCAAGTAACAAAATAGAAGTGTCTAGCATAAAGGAGAGATATTGAGAAAATATTCCAAATATCCTGGCTATGGACATAAGTTGAAACTGATGATGTTTCCTTCTATTAATAATTTCCTTACAAAGAATAAATAGCAAAGAGATAAAAGAAAAATCCATATCTGTCTCAAGTGGAAAGAGAATATTGTTGAGCAAAAGAGGGGAATATCTTTCTCCTTACCAATCCTCAGCTTATCTGTGGGCCTCCAATAAGAATAGAGGGCCTTATAGCGTGTAAACGTGACAATCTCTTCTTCACCCCTTGCGGATATGTTCTCTCCAGATGTAATGCATAAAGCATACTTTTTTTTATTTGTGATAATAGGTATTTGAATCATCGCGAGTATTCCATCAACATTAACCTATGCACCTAAGTCTTAGGTAGATAAAAAGGAGTTACTTCAACTTTTTTGGATCTGCTATGATTTAAATTCTAGTCTCAAATATTAATCTTTATTCCAACTTTATCAGCAACACCCTTAGATGCACAAAGAAACACACATTTGAGTAAGAACATCATTTCATGACTTTTAATGAGCGATCGTACATCTTGGATTCACTGTTTAGTATACATAAACAATGCGATATGGTTTATACGTATTTTCGTCAACTAATATTGTTTAAGCGATCGGGTTGGCATATATTTAAATTAATTCTTCTTTAGCGGGAAACACCTCAACCGCCGTTGAAGTAACTCATTAGCATCGCCGACCGACTAGTACTGATATCTCCACACATGGTTGAATCGAGCTTTTTAGATGAAAGGTGTTGGTGAATACAATTACAGTTGAAAAATAAATAATGAATAAAATAAAATATCTTCAGGCTGACGCGCGAATATCTCGCTCTCTTTAAAGAGATTCAAGCCCACTGCAGCAAAGTCTTCACTGGTCCAACAGTAATCCTCTTGACTTGTCTCCCCCGGGATACAACAACCCGATCACGTCGTATGACTCGAACAAACTCTGGACAAGTTATTGAGTTCAAAGCTCCACCAAGATGAACACCTTCCTTCAACAAACGTAAAATCCCTTTTCGTAGATAATAAGTTGAAGACTTATATTTTCTCCTTTTCTTAACTCTCTTTTTCACTACACCAATTTTCACTTTTTTCATGCACACTACAATATTTTTCCATCTCCAACACAAGGAAGAAACACCACTATTTATAGGTGTAAAATTTCTTCGATAGAATAAATAACAAAGTATTGGGATAATAAAATTGTAGAACATAGTTAGTGATTACATTATTTAATATTTAGTGATAGATCATGGCATTAGTTGTTTCATGAGTTACACCAAAGTAATGACCTCTTTCTCGCCAATTTTTAACCACCATCTCACAAGAAATAATGCACGTTCATATTATCATTTTAATATTAAAATGCACTAATACCAACATTCTCCCACTTATTTTAATATTAAAATAAAAGAGTTTACCAGTTAAAAGAAAACTATTATGCTTAATGAAGGTGTTCTCTGCATTGAACCTCCACTTAGTAAAACGGTAATCATTACTCCAGAGTCGTAGTGGTCTCAGACTTGAACTATGACTGCTTAAGGGAAATAAAGTTTACACATAAATCAAGGTGTTGACATGAGCTTTACTAGCCAGCACATTACAACCTTGTGATATCTCGGTTTTCATGAGTGTTTTTGAGGATAAACCCAATTCTCATAGGAAGCGACCTACTTCCACACTCGCATAGGTGAAATCTGTCAAGGGTGCTCCTGTAACTCTAACACCTCACTCATACAAGCTACAAATTTTCATTAAGAGTTAATAAAAACTCAACCTCGCAAAACTTTATAGGATAAATACACTCGCACCATAGGAATAGAAATAATAATAATAAATATAATAGTGCATTTCATAACAAGTCACCATATGATTCGTTCTTCCCATTGAACCTGGTCATAGGATCTCTAGTCCCTGAGTTGCGTTTCCTCATATATGACTTATGAGTTTATGGGCTTCAATCCCATCCTCCTTGATGTACTCCAGACACTTTGTCTTGCTAAGGGCTTAGTTAGTGGATCTGTAAGATTATCACAAGATTTAACATAATCAACATTAATGGTACCACTTGTCAAATATGATCTTATAGTACATTGTCTTCTCTTTATAGGTCGGAATTTACCATTGTAATAACGGTTGTGTACTTTACCAATTGTAGTACTGCTATCACAATGAATTAAAATAGGAGGAATTGATTTTTCAAAATAAGGAATCTGAAATAATATATCAATCAACCAATTCGCTTTCTCACTAGCTGAAGTTAAAGCAATTAGCTCAGCCTCCACGGTAGATTTTGCAATTATTGTTTGTTTTTTCGATTTCCAACAATAGCACCACCTAACAAAGTAAAAAATATAACTTGTAGTTGAATAGGAATAACCAAATAAAGTGTTCCAATCTGCATCAGAAAAGCCTTCGAGTATAGTAGGATATTTTTGTAAAATAAGTCATAGGCTTTTGTACCAAATAAATACCTCATAACTCTTGTTATGGCATGCCAATGTTCATTACCTGGCTTGCTTGTAAACCTGCTAAGTACTCCTATTGCATATGCAGTATCAGGCCGAGTACAATCAGTCACATATCTCAAACTTTTAATTAGGGGTGTTCATAAAAACCCGAAAAATCGAACCAAACCGAAAACCAAACCAAACCGACCAAAAAATCCGATACTTTTTGGTTTGGTTTTGGTTTTGAATTTTAAAAACCGATCAAATTTGGTTTGGTTTTGGTTTTAATAGAAAAATAACCAAACCAAACCGACTATAGGAATAACTATTTCAAATTTATTATTGCACCTATATATATGTATATTTTTATACAAAGTTTCAAAATTTTTATGGTGAATATTAATCGTTTGCACTTTTAGTACAGTTCTTTACCTTTATATTCTAGTTTGATTGGTAGTTTTCTTTTGTTAGGTGTAACACTCCATTTCATGTTAAAAATATATTTTTAACTGAGTCCTTAAATTATTCATCACTATTTGATTCAATTTTCATCAATATATTTTAGTAAATAATAGATTTCTCAAAGGGCAATTGACTTGATAGTGTTACGTTGAAAATGTGGTCGCCGGAATATGTGTTTGGTAGTGTATGTCTTATATTTAAGAAAAAATCGACAAATAACCGAAAAAACCGAAAAACCAACATAAACCGAATCGAGAAAAAACCGACTTAATTGGTTTGGTTTGGTTCTAATATTTGAAAAATCGACTTACTTGGTTTGGTTTCTTTTTAGGGAAAAACTGATCCAAACCGAACCATGAACACCCCTACTTCTAATTAAGCTAGCATATTCCTTTGATTTATCACATCATTGCCATTTTGCCCATGAAATAAGTCAACACTTGAATCAAAAGGGATTACAACATGATTGTAATCAATAAAATTATATTCTTTTCAAAAATTTCTCAAAATAATGTGACCGGTCAAGGAAAATTTCATCACATGTTCTAGTAATTTTTGTTCCAAGAATGAAATTTACCTCTCCCAAATTTTCATATCAAAACGGCTACTAAGCATGCTTTTAGTTTCTCCAGTAACATTCATGTTAACCAAATATTAATAAATCATCAATATAAAGGCAAATAATAACATGCGAATTATTTCAAGACTTATGATTTATGATAGATGCACCCATCACACTTTTTGATTTAATCACTTTCACTTATGCAGGAATATTCAAAATTTTCATGTAAGAATATTTTATTTCTTTTACCACCATTATTCTCAAAATACTTTATTTATTTTAGGAATTTATACCTCCTATAGCAAAGGTTGATACCTTATTTATTTTAAATAAATACTCTTTTAAAAAATTATATTTCATAGCTACCTTTTGATTTTTATAGTCAAATATCTATTTATGGTCATTTCCTACCCTTAAGCCATAAAATACTCTTTTTGTATTATTTTTCTCTCTCATTCTTTTAGATTTTTCTCCATCATCTCTCTCTCAACGCCAGTCTTTCTCCATGAATACAACCATGATTCTCCACTGATTCATCTCCATTATCTCGGAAAAGTTTCATTTGAGTGATCATCGACGGCGGAGAATGACAGAGAGGGGCAAAACCACCCATTGAAACTCCCTATAGCTCTCTGTTTTCATCACACTCATTGCTATTTTTGTGTTATTGTCGCTTCTTATATACTGTGCCCTAATCAATTGGACCTTATTTCAAAAGCCCATTCTAAATCTATAGTACATCTTCCTTCCTCATCCGTCCACTTCTGCTATGGCGAACGGGGCAGAATTGCCGCACAAACTCATTACTATGATTGCAAAGCGTATTAAAGTGACGGAAGATTTCATTATTTTTGGTGGTGTTTGTACTTCATGGCGAACTGCTGCTCCCAAATACAGATCGAAACGGGACTGGGTTCTTGATCGAAATGGGAACAATGGTGTTTTGAGTCAGAATCGCGGCCCTCTCAACGAGACGACATTAGGGTTATTTTTGAACAAAGACGACGGAGTTTGGGGCTGAGCAACTTGAAGATTCTGTTAATGTATTTAAATGTATCTCGTTGTATTTCCATGTATTCATTGTCTTTATTTTTATTGTATTTTAATGTATCTCTCTGTATTCCATGTAATTCAGATGTATATATGTATTCAAATTGCTATGTTTTTGTTGTATTTATCGGCTAGAAAAAATATTCAGCATATTTCGCATCTAATACAGATTATGGGTGTTGTAATTGAGTTAGTTGAGTTATATTAGGAGTCTATTATGTTAATTGATTCACTTTCCGTTTAAAAATAGCTGAATAGACCACGATTGGTGCTATTTACGTTACTGTATTCACAAATACTTATCGTGAATACAGTCGAATATAGTCGAATACAACAATTGTCTAGCTGGAATCTCCTGTTTCACGCCGAGTTTTGCTATTGTATTCATGAATACAGTAGCATAAATACATCGAATACATTCTAAAAAAAATGAAAACATAGCTATAGGAAGTAATATAGTAAATGGTAGCTACACCTAGCCAATAACCACTAAACAATAGTGGTTTGTGAAAATTTCTCTTTCTCTTTACTTTCTTTTTCACTACACCAGTTTTCACTTTTTTATGCACACTACAATATTTTTCCATCTCCAACACAAGGAAGAAACACCACTATTTTTAAGTGTAAAATTTTTTCTATAGAAAAATAATAAAGTAGTTGGACAATAAAATTGTACAACATGATTGGTAGTTATAAAATTTAATCTTTAATGGTAATTAGTGATAGACCATGGTATTAATGGTTTCATGAGTTACACCAAAGTAGTGATCACTTTCTTGCCAATTTATAATCACTACCTCTCAAAACATAATGCACTTTAATATTATAATTTTAATATTAAAATACAGTAACACCGACAAAAGAATACACTGTACTCTAATGGCAATAAGTACAAACAAAGAATTCACACATTGTTTTAACTTGATCAATTTTACAGATTGATCGAGCTGAAAGCTACCATGAAAATTCCAGCCAGTTACCAGTAAAATGGCAATATTAGCTAGTGATAAAAGCTTATCGAAGCCAGAATCCAAACAACACGTTGGCAAAGAACCAAGCAATTAGAGCAAGGGTACGACCGTTCTTGTAAACCATTAATGTCAAATCAAGAAAACCATCGAGAATTATAATTGCAACCCACCATATGCACGACAGTCTAACCCAATCAGTATTTTGGATAACATTATCACATGGTCATAACTCATACACCACCCACAGATATTTATAGGACCACTCTCCACTATGTCAGTGCAATGAGAGAGGACCAAATTCCATCCACGTTCATCAAATACCTACGATAAATTTTGATTGTGCTTTTCAATTGAAAACTAAACATTCATTGCATTCAACTGTGACCTCATTTAGTATTTTACTGTATCAATTCACGCTGGAAACCAACGCCCACTTATATTAGCTACCAATAGGGCTGATGTTATTCAATGTTCTTATTTTTTTCCCTTAACCACGGACAAAATAAAAAAGGAAGAGACTATAGTAAAATAATAGTAGCATTAAACATGTAACCACAAGGCATGACATATTTCTGGTCTGTACAAATCAGGACCAAATGTCTAGTCAATTAATCACATGGATCTCTCCGTAAATAAACTTTCCCTTAATATAATTATAAGCCCAGCTAACCCAATCTTGTCCTATTTTTACTTTCCATATTGCTTTCATTTTTTTCTCGGAGATCCTTCGATCTCATGCCACACTAATGATGCTCTCTCCATTACTGAAGCTTGACATTACTTTAAATGCCGACGAGGGTCTAGTAGATGACGCTTGTCCCTGATCAAGTGACAAGGATAATCTCAGTGACAATGGCTCCACTTCTGAGTTCTGGTTCACGTTAAGGTCAAACACAGTTGATCGATTGGGCATTGAAAGCATAGGAAGAGGGCGAACTGGCATATAAGAATTCACTTGATTTCGTTGCGACAGAGTTGGACCTTCTCTTGACTGATCAACCTGTGCTGGTAACATGATAGGTGCCACTGGAAATGCATTGGTTTTGGTAGCTTCTATAGTAGTAGGCAATGTTAGTGGTGCTGGAACTGGGATTTCTTGCTTATTTTTTCCCTCTTCTATTGGCATTACTGATACCTGTTTGTCATAGAAAGAGAACCTTAGAAATTGAACAAGTCCAAAAGCATCACCAAATATCAAAGTGGCAGAGAGTTCAGTTAGTGTTCACCAGACTTAACATTTGATCTTCTTTTGAAAATACAAGTATAACACAAAGTACTTGACACCAAGGAAAAATCTTTTTAAAGCTTACACTAGAGAGTAATATTTCAATTTCTCAAGGCACAACAGAAAAAGACGCAAACTAAAAAAACAAGCAACAAGACCCAGCACCAATATCAATTCAAAAAAAGGAAAAACTTACAATGAGAATTTAAATACTAGTTCCTCTGTTTAAAAAGAGTGATAGGATCGACCTACAACAATCAAACCATCTAATTTTCTACCTCAATAACTATATCAGTTGCTTTATTTTATCTATAAAACAGTCTCTACACAACGGCTTACCACCTAAACAAGTGATTTCAACTAGTACAGGGTTAAAAGGAGAGAAAAAAATATAGTTAGAAGAAATTGTTTGACTTTATTTACCGAAAAAAATATTTGTTTTGACTTTTCATTAATAATAATGAAGACAGGATTGAGTGCAAGTACCGAGTCAGTGGTGATATCAAAGAGGCTAGATCGGCGGCGGCGACGGTTGAGGTTGCTTCGTCGGAGGAAGTACTTCTGAGCATGACTTGCAACCTGTGTCGGTGTGCGTGTCTTTACGAAGTTTCTAGAGATTCCTCTCCAGTCTCCTTTCCCCACTTTCTGCAATCCTAATAGGAATAACTTGTGCTCTTCCTCCGTCCATGGTACTCCTTTAAACAAAACCAAAACAACCGCACCTCCATCAAAAATCAATCTTTTGTGGAAGTGAACTTCTTTTGTACAAGATCTAAGTTTTCTATGATTCGACTTCAATTTTTGAATTTTTAAAAAAAATAAAATTTACATAACATAAATCACAACTTTTGTATGGTTAAACAATAGAAATTTGACTCTGTACCAAACAAATTAGGAAGGAAAGTACAAATAAAAATTTTGTGCAAAAAGAGGGGACACGATCGATGAATCTAATAGAAAGTTGACTCAAGAGAAACATTAGTTGACCAATAACGGAGAGAAACAATTGAATCAAAGACAAAAAAAGAAATTCTGCAATTGTAAAAAGCGCAAAATTTCACGAAAGACAATGAATAATTGGATAGCAAAAAGAAAATAATAGGATGAGAGATCCCACCTCGCTTACGCTCGTGACCGCTGTTGGGGTGGTGTTGAACAGCGTCATCTGCAGAGGCATATCCTTCGTCAGCCACTTTAGATGTATCAGCGCTGTTGTTAGCATTTGGCTGTTCGTACTGTGAGAGATTGTTCAAACTGACGCTCTTCCTCATAGGATCCACTTTTACTCTCACACCAAACAACATGATTTCTCCTCCTACACCGCCGCCGGCCACTACCTCCGCCGACGATTCATCGCCACAGGCGCTCGACATCCTTCTTGAGGAATCAATCTATATCTGTATAAACACTTTTGTTGTATCGTATATAACGTTTCACAAGAGAGAGCCGTCCACCTATAGAAATGAGCGAATAAAGCGGAACGTGGAGTTGTATAGAGATTATATATAAAGGGTGCTGACAAGTGTGATGTTGACAAGGACCACTTACGAAAATTTATAAAAAGATTTACTAATTTGTAATTACGATCCAACGAATTTCAAGATGGTAAATGGATGTGGCAAATGTTCAATAATTTGAAGGATGTTTCTACACAATTAAAAATGTTCAAAAAATATTTTAGCAACTGGAAATATAATCCTATGTGCCTTTTACTTGCTCGGACTCGAGGCGGGTGTCTAATATCAGTCCTTCATGATTTAAATATATTTTAAGATTCGAGAGTATTGATCCAAGTATGAATACGGGTTCAAAAGATTTAAAATAATAACACATTATATGAAAAACTTATAAAGTACCTTGAGAAGGAGAAAATATTACTCTCTCCGATTTACAATAAGTGATCAGTTTCCTTTTTCATTTTGGTTCAAAATAAGTGTTCAGTTATGTAATCAAGAAAGAATTCAATTTGTTTTTACAAAATAGCCCATATGTACATATCCTTAAAAAGTTTTTTACTCCTCACATTAAATGTTTAGTTAGGGGCAGTTTAGTCATAATAGGTATTTTTGTATAGAATTTAGTATTTTCTTAATGGGCGTGCTAAAAGAAAACTGGTCACTTATTGTGAACCGGAGGGAGTAATCAATAGGAGAATCCGAGAAAGAGATTAAAAGAAAAAGGACTGACATGTAAAATTTTATATACAAGGTATTTTATTTTTCAATTCACCCTAGCTTTTGTTTAGAATCAAGAAATCAATGTATTTGTCTCTTAATTTCTCCGTCGATTTTGCTCAAAAAAGGTTTCCAAAATTAATTGACCAAATTCGATACGAACCACGTACTTATACCTACACTCATATCGTTTTGATATGGGTGCGATATCGAAAGTGAAAAGTCTGAGCAATAGCAAATTGCAGCACAATGAGTCAATTTTTAACAACGAAGACATTTATAAACTGATAATATAAGTTACTTTAGTTTGTCCTTTTATCATTTAATTAAGATGTTGTGATATTCATGATATTTTTTCCGGTTCAAAGTAAGTGAATTTTTTGATCTTTTTTTTATATTCAAAATAAGTAATTTTTCTAGATTTCAAGAATGAATTAATTATTTTTTTCTTACATTGTCTATGAAATAAATAATATTAAAATATGTGTTAGGAGTATTTATGTGAAAGAGTAAAAATTAATATGATCAATTTTATTATTAATAAATATTAAAAAGTAAATTTCTTAATTGGTGTAAAGTAATCAAAAATTATTTATTTTGAATTGGAGAGAGTAATGTTTTTCTCGTGTGGCCAGGGTAACTTTATTAAGCATTGGAGTTGAGAGGAACACGTAGCGACGATTTGACGGATTATCCGAATCTTCAGTGTGGAGCTGAGTCTGATTTTATTGGAAGTCTAAACCAACTCATTTCTGATATGGTATTTTAATAATATGGATATAGAGTAATGTCTAGGGCCAGTCCCGATATTGGAAATTTTTTATGGGACTGACATTTTTCTGCCAAAAAAATAGCAAATGAAATTATACGTACTCATATCGTGTACAACATGTATTCTTATCAAGTTCTTATAACAACAGCTGAAAATGGTGTTTCTTTTATCTAACTTTAATTAAAGTCAATAATGTTACTCATGATTCAAACAAATTTTTATTACATGTTTCCAGATATTGCTCTATGAACTTTTACTTATAAATATAATGATATTTTTTTGTTCTTGCTGTTTTATTTTATGTGCATTCACTATTTGAAGAGTCAAAAGTATGTTTTTCTTCAATCATAAACTTTTAAATTATCAACTCTTACACGACCACCAACAACAACCCAATAGAATCGTACTAGTAAGGTCTGGGGAGGGTATAGTGTACGTAGACCTTACCCCTATCCCAGAGGGATAGAAATGATGTTTCCGGGAGACTCTCGGCTTAGAGACAACAGATCCGTAACAACAATAATCGGAAAAGCAGTATCATCTTCGTAAAATATAGCAAATAAATGGAAAGTCAAAAATAAAACAATGTGAAACACAACAAAAATCGTTAGCAGTCCTAGACAAAACACTATCAGACTAGCCAACACAACGAGGAAAAACGTTGGGCTACCTTCTAACCGACAACCCTAATCTCGATCTCCACACCTTTCTATCAAGGGTCATGTCCTCGGAAATCTGAAGCTTCATGATCACGCCTAACTCTAGTCCTTAAAAGGATAAGCGATCGCTGCAAATATAATCTGGTCTAAAGGTCCGGAGTCGAATCCCACATAGAACTAAGGTTTCGCTATAACTGTTCAGTATCACTAAGAAGACAAGCTCGAACAATTCCTAAGTTATAAATATTTAAGATTCTTATATCTAACTAATTGACTAACAAACTAAAGCAGTAAATTAACAACTAAAGATACTAATGGTTGAAGACTAAATTAGGGAGGTCTAGAGTTATGATTTCCTCGGAATCCTTCCCGCTATGTTTTCTATAATTTCGCTTATGTATTCTCTACTGATCATGAGCACTTTAGGTGTAACGACCTGGTCGATCATTTTGAGAGTTAGCGTCCCGATCCCCTGATAACTGCTTCTCCTATGTTTTATTATGTTAATGAAACTTGTCGGAACGTTGAGTGATGAATATTGGAGTGATTATGGACATATAGTCCTTTAAGGCGAGACTTACCCTTAGAAATTGGACCGTAACTAGAGCTGTGTGAAGACGGATCCGGAATGGAAATCTGTCGACTCCGTTAGCTTCGTTGGGTGATCTCGGGGTTGGGAGTGTGTTCGGAGTGTGTTTTCGAGGTCAGATGTAGATTTAGGCTTGAATTGGCGAAAGTTAGAATTTTGGCAATTTCGACCGATAGGTGAGATTTTGATATCGGACTCGGAATGGAATTTCGAAAGCGACAACAGGTCTGCAATGTCATTTATGACCTGTGTGCAAAATTTGAGGTCATTCGGACGAGTTTAGACGTGGTTCGGCGTCGAATGTGAATTCTTAGAAATTCCTAAGTTCTTAGGCTTGAATCTATGCATATTTGAGTATTTTGATGTTATGGGATGTGTTTTTAAGGCTCGACCAAGTTTGGATAGGGTATTTGGATCAGTTGGTGGTTTTGGTTGAGGTCCTGGGGGCCTCGGGGTTGTTTCGGATGCTTAACGGAAGAATTTGGAACTTGGCAAATTGCTGAACCAGGCTCCTTCTGGTGTTTTCGCACCTGCGAAGGTTTCCCCACAGGTGCAATCACGCAGGTGCGATGGGGTGGTCGCAGGTGCGATGGTGGGGGAGATTGACCAGTGGTCGCAGGTGCGACCTAGGTCCCGCAGGTGCGGAACCGCAGGCACGACCAAACGACCGCAGGTGCGGCCCCAGATGATCTTAAGTGACTTCCACACCTGCGATGGAATTTCCGCAGGTGCGGTACCGCAGGTGTGGTGAAAGGGACCGCGGGTGCGAGATCCCTGTGTGTTTATTCCAAAAATCCGAGGGTTTATGTTATTTCACCATTTTGAATTGCGGGAGCACGGGAGAGGCTATTTCTGAGGAGGTTTTCACTTGGGTATTCGAGGTTTGTGATTTCTAACCATCATAGGTTAATTTCCATGTTTCTAATCTTAATTTCCACCCTTAAATTCGAGATTTTTGAGTTGAAATTTGGGAAAATTGGAAGAAAACTTCTTAGACCAAACTTTGGGTTTTTGACCTCCGATCTGAGAGATTTTTATTGTAACGACCCGGTCCGTCATTACGCGGTATATGCATCTATTCCCTTATTTCTGTCTTGTAGTAGCTCGGTTAGGCTGTCCATGAAGTGTTGGGGTTGGTTGGTTCGGGTTCGGAGTGAAAATAGAGTGGATTGAGATACTTAGTCTCTAACAAGAGCTTTAGAGTTGGAAAAGTCAACCTGGAGCTGACTTATTGGTAAACGACCTCGGAATGTGGGTTTTATGGTTCGGACAGCTTCGTTAGGTGAATTGGGACTTAGGAGTGTGTTCAGAATATTTTTAGGATGCCCGGTGTAGAATTAGGCTTGAATTGGCGAAGTTAGTATTTTGGCGAATTCCGGTTGATAGGCGAGATTTTGATCCGAGGGTCGGAATGGGATTCCGAGAGTTGCTGTAGCCTCATTATGTCATTTTGGACTTGCCCGTAAAATTTCAGGTTATTCGGAGATGGTTTGGTTGGGTCTTTTATCAAATGCGTGTTTCAGAAGTTTTTGGAAATCATAGGCTTGAATTGGAGGAGAATTAATGGTTTTGATGTTGTTTTTGGTGTTTTAATGGCTCGACAAAGTTTGAATAACCATGTTTGATATTTTGGTATGTTTGGTTGGGGTCCCGATGGGCTCGGGCTTGAATTCGGGTGTTAAACGGAAAGTTGGAACCCAAATATGCAGCTGAAGCTGCTGTTGCTGGTGCGATCGCACTTGGGATGCTTGGGCTGCAGGTGCGGATATCGCAGGCGCGAGAAGGATGGCGCAGGTGCGAGGTTTGGTCGCTGGGGCGGAATGAAGATCGCACCTGCGAGGTCGCAGGTGCGGGGGATGGGGTCGCTGGCGCGGGCTCTGGTTTTTAAGTGAAGAACCGCTGGTGCGGTCAATATGTCTCCCCTGCGGGCCCGCTGTTGCGATAAAGAGGCCGCAGGTGCGAAAGAGGTCGCAAGGGCGGATGGAGGTCCACACCTGCGATGTCGCAGGCGCGGGAAGAGTATGGCGGGTGCGGGAGCTGGGCAACTTAAGTGAGAAGTCGCAGGAGCGGTTGATAAGTCGCCCCTG